>PYAF01000487.1:110200-131949 GCA_007407185.1 Glycine tomentella | reverse complement strand
GTTTTTAAAATTTTTCTTCAACAAGAAATCAAAAGGTTTTTTAGAAGTTTTTATAATCTATCATTTTCATCTTTATTTTAAAATTATCAATAATTAAAAATAACTTTGTATAAGTTGTATGATAATATAAATTATTTATGATAAATCTAAAATAATTTATATATTTAAAATATATATTTATTATAAATTTTAATTATAACATAATTTACATATAAAAAATATTTATTATATATTTTAATTATATCAAATAAATATTTATCATGTGTATTATAAGCTAAAATACTAGTTAAAATAAAATAAGATATAATATGCCTCTAGATAAATAAAAATGTCTTTGAGTTATTATTTAGGACTTTTACCTTCTTTTTTATATCAAATTATATTAAACCTATTTTTTATTATTAAAATTTATCTAATCATGATTAAATTTTTAATCTTATTTTTTTGCTATTTTTTTAAAAGCACAAAAACCTCTTTTGGCGTTGATATACGGGGGTATCTATCCTGTACACGGTATGTTTTCTTTTCTGAGTGGACGCTGTATACGGTACGTAGATAATGATTAATAGTGGAATAAGATTATGTCAAAAAAAATGTGGAATAAGATTTAAGAAAACCTAACCCTCAAAATTTCTACCTAATCAACTATATATATTTTGTTTATTTTTTCCTTGAATATTAAAGTAAGAAAATAAATAAGTGTAGTATATGCTTAATGGTTAAGACTCAAGAAGATTTGTTGTCTCCTTGGACTCAACAGAGAGAACGATCTTTGCGTTTCTGAGTCTCCAAGTCCTCTGTTTTACACTGCTGCGCGAGACTTCATTTCATTTTGTGATTATAAATACGCAACTCAATTACGCAACCCACCTTTCTTTTCTTTAACAGCAATAACAACAAAATTCCCACTTCCTTTTTCTTTTTTTGTTTAATAAGAAACTGCGAGAAGAAAGTAAAAGGTTCGTTTTTACCCTTCTTTCTTCCCCGAAGCGATCTCTAAAGCTGACCCATTTCGGAATTCGGAAAACCCAGTGCTGATCGCTCTCTGGGTGTTCCCAAAATGAAGCTTCGGAGATCTTCGCTGTGCGTCTTTCTAGGGTTTCTGGCGCTGTTCCTTTCGCCGCCGCCGTCAATGGCGAAATTCGTGGTGGAAAAGAACAGCTTGACGGTGACGTCGCCGGAAAACATCAAGGGCACGCACGATAGCGCGATTGGGAACTTCGGGATACCCCAATACGGAGGCAGCATGGCTGGGAACGTGTTGTACCCAAAGGACAACAAAAAGGGTTGCAAGGAGTTCGATGAGTATGGGATTTCCTTCAAATCCAAACCCGGTGCTCTTCCCACTATCGTTTTGCTCGATCGAGGAAGTAAGATTCTCTTACCTCTACTCTTTTCGTGTCTGATTTTAAGGTTTCAGGTTCTGCTGGTCTGATTTTAGGGTGTAATTTTGTGTCTGTGGTTGTGAGGTCTTGCAGCTGGTTTTGCTTTGCTTGAGAAGTGGTTTTGGTTCCTTGGTTGAATGTTTCGCCTGTTGGTTTGAGCTAAAGTTGTCTTCTTTTGTCGGCTTAGGTGCACTGCCTTGATGTTTGGTTCATGGGGTTTTGCTGTTGCTTGTTCATGTATCTTTGGGTAGAGTAATTGATAGATAAAGACGGGTCTTAGGTTTTATTTCGGAATGTTTGAATTCACGTTTGATCGTGCAAAATTATGTAAAATAGCAACTAACGTGATTTTAGGTAAATACTCATACATTTGGTTCTGTGTTGAGGAATTGATTCTCAATCTAGAATTGGTTATGAGTTGAAACAATCTAGGTAGCATTATACTGAGTTTTATTGATAACCTGCTTTTAGAATAAAAACATCCAAACATTAATCACTTCACCTTAAAATCAGTTTTAATCAAAATTAATCACTTCAAAATTAATTCCATTCAAGGTAAATTTTACAAACACTCGTCCCAACACACAGTTACCTAGGAGTTCAAATTTGTGGTGTGCTTTTGCACAAGTGACATGCTGTAAATATGACCAAGTCTTGATATGTTGCTTGGGTGTATTCTTAGTGTTTTTCATGTGTTCCTTTTGCAGATTGCTTCTTTGCTTTGAAGGTATGGAATGCACAGAAGGCTGGAGCTTCTGCTGTTCTTGTTGCGGATGATATTGAGGAAAAGTTGATAACCATGGACACTCCTGAGGAGGATGTGTCATCTGCAAAATACATAGAGAACATAACAATACCATCTGCTCTCATTGAGAAAAGTTTTGGTGAAAAGTTGAAGGATGCCATAAGTAATGGGGATATGGTCAACGTCAATCTTGATTGGAGAGAGGCTGTCCCCCACCCGGACGACCGTGTGGAGTATGAATTGTGGACCAACAGCAATGACGAGTGTGGAGTTAAATGTGATATGTTGATGGAATTTGTGAAAGATTTTAAGGGTGCGGCACAGATATTGGAGAAAGGTGGTTATACTCAATTCACACCCCATTATATAACTTGGTACTGTCCTCAGGCATTCACATTGAGCAAACAGTGCAAGTCCCAGTGCATAAATCATGGAAGATATTGTGCTCCGGATCCTGAGCAAGATTTCAGCACTGGTTATGATGGGAAAGATGTGGTTATTGAAAATTTAAGGCAGCTATGTGTTTTTAAGGTGGCAAATGAAACCAAAAAGCCTTGGGTGTGGTGGGACTATGTCACTGATTTTCAAATTAGATGCCCAATGAAGGAGAAAAAGTATAACAAGAAATGTGCTGATGCTGTCATTGAATCACTTGGCAAGTGAATCTGTTATTTGCTTATTATGTTTTCTGTTAGTAGTTGATGATGACTTCTCAAATATGATTATTCAGTATCTCACATATGATTATTCAATATCTGCAGGCCTTGATATTAAAAAGATTGAAAGGTGCATGGGAGATCCAAATGCTGATTCTGAAAATCCTGTCTTGAAAGAAGAGCAAGATGCCCAAGTACTCCTTTATTTCATTAATTAGTTTTTTATTTTATGTTAGCATTTAATTGGTGCAAATCAGATTGTTATATATAGATTTTTAACAAACTAGTGTTTGTAGGTTGGTAAGGGGTCACGAGGTGATGTTACCATATTGCCTACTCTAGTTGTCAATAATAGACAGTATCGAGGTTTGTACTGTGTGCTTCTCTGATAGATATTGATCTGGATTTCCAATTCTTAAGCATTCATTTTTTGTTCCAGGAAAATTGGAGAAAGGTGCTGTTATGAAAGCTATCTGTGCTGGTTTTGAAGAAACTACCGAACCAGCTGTTTGTTTGAGCAGTGGTAAATGGTGACTTTCTTTTGGTTGTGGGGGGATCTATTTTTGTGTACTTGTTAGTTTTGAACCTGAATTGTTTTTTGGGTTGCAAACCTTCTCTTGGCAGATGTGGAGACAAATGAGTGTTTGGAGAATAATGGTGGTTGTTGGCAGGATAAAGTAGCTAACATCACTGCATGCAAGGTATTTGTACTTAAATAAAATAATTATCTAGCAAAAGAGCATTCCTGGTTCCAGTTTTCTGTATTTCTGAATATATATGTGCATAATTTCTCAGGATACGTTCCGCGGGAGAGTATGTGAATGCCCCCTGGTGGATGGTGTGCAATTTAAAGGAGATGGTTATACAACCTGTGCAGGTTAAAATATAAACATATCTATTTTCATAAATTTCATTTAAGCTATATCTAACTTCATGCATGTTATTTGTAATTGAAAAAAAAAAAGGATGAAATTAGAAGGATGCATATTTAACATTATGAACAGTAATGCATGATCACCCTGTGCATAAAAGTCACTGTGATAATTTCTTATTTTTATTATGAAAATGTTACGCTTAAATGAAATTTAATGGTTCCTGAGTTAAATGTTTACTTATTGCCATCAATTATGGGGAAAGGTTGTGGGTTCGAATTTCCCCACTAACAAAAGACTAACAATTACTTATCTATTAAGCCGGTTCAAATAAGCCCCCCTATTAATTGTTGTCAGTTACTTTTTCCTATTTTTTTTTAACTTCTTTTAAAATGTTTTTAATCTTTTATTCCTGTTTGATTAAGCCCACCTTTCGTTCACTTTTTCCTATTCTAGTTGTTTTTACCTTTATTGATTTATTTTAATCTTTTAAGCCATTTCAATTAAGTTCCCCAATTGTTGCTAACGCTTTTCCTATTATAAGGGTTTTACATAACTGCCCCTAATAATGCTTCTTTCTTCCCACTTTAATTCCCCACTTTTTCGCCAAAATGTAATATGTCCCCCCCTATTAAGTTCCTCTTTTTTACAAGAACGTGAAAACTTCGTGTTCCCCTTTCTTCTTGGTTCTTCGCTAAGAATATTGTTTTCTAGAGTTCACAATAGCGGCCATCCCGCTATCTGCTATAATTTTGGGGGGTGGTGGCTCCACGCCACTATCGAGGATTGACTACTTAGTTTTTACACATGTTGGGATACTGTTGGAAGCTTTCAGCTTTACATTATGGGGACGGTTTAAAATTTAATAAAATTATAAGTACCTATAATATAGACTATAGAATAATTAACCTTTTTTAATGTATTCATAGTTTTATTCAACTAGTCTCTTCTGGGTTTGCAGCTAGTGGACCTGGGCGTTGCAAGATAAACAATGGAGGTTGTTGGCATGAAGCTAGGAATGGACATGCATATTCTGCTTGTTCGGTTAGTAATTACTAAGTTCTTGAAATGTTGACACTTTACTCTGCATGGTTTGTAAATCTATAATGGAAACTGAATTGTGACATAAATTGTCATTGCTTCATGGACAGGATGATGGAGGGGTTAAATGCCAGTGTCCTGCAGGCTTTAAAGGTGATGGTGTAAAAAATTGTGAAGGTGAGATATATTGATGTTGTCTTACATTATTATTTTTTCCCCAGATTGAATCCTGGATCCTGTTTTTAATATTGTTGTACATGCACATACATACATAAACGTCTAGTGTAAAACATTTTGAACTAAATCAAGACCCGAGGATGATAAAAATGTCTCAAAATAGGAAGACGTATAGCTGTCCCAGTAATTGAAACTGGCTTTTATGTAAATTATACTCGGATACTCCATATTTTAACTTCATCTCACTGTTAAAGTAGTTGTGTACTTGTATTAATCCTTCGCCTTGGCATTGTTAATTGATGATACCTTTGAATGTTTTCATCATAACTAAAAGCCAAAATCTCTCCCCTTTTGCTTCACCTTTCAGACATTGACGAATGCAAAGAGAAGAAAGCTTGTCAGTGCCCTGAATGTAGCTGCAAGAATACTTGGGGAAGCTATGACTGCACTTGCAGTGGGGATCTTTTGTATATAAGGGACCACGACACTTGCATAAGTGAGTTAAATACACTTGATATCATTTTACTTGCATTGCATTTTTGAATTGCTTGGTTTCATTTATTTCCAACTGGGTATTCTGCAGGTAAAACTGCCAGTCAGGAGGGAAGATCAGGTTGGGCTGCTTTTTGGGTTATTTTAATTGGCTTAGTTGTGGCTGCTGCAGGGGCATACCTTGTGTACAAATACAGAATAAGGGTAAGCTTTTTCACATTTTCAGTTTGGTGATGCTATTAGATATTTAGATGTCTTTTTTCATTCAATTCTAAAATTTATATAGCATTGTGGCATGCAATGAGAAGCATTAAATTCGGTATCATCTGAGAACATGACATTTGCAATTTACCGGTATTTTTGTTGGTGTTTTTGCAGTCATATATGGATTCTGAAATCAGAGCCATCATGGCACAGTATATGCCCTTGGACAGCCAAGAAGTTGTAAATCACGTGCACGAAGAAAGAGCGTGAATTGTCAGTCTCTTTGGATATTGTGTGTGAAGCCTGGGTGCGGCTTACCCTGTGTACCCTTTTGAGTTCATATTCTGAGCGTTTGAATTTGATAGACTCTGTATCATATGGACAATAAAAGGTTCAGAATTAGATAGTTATCCTACGTTTTATTGGGGATGTAGCAAATTGTATACTTAATTTAGGCCAGACTTTTTTTAAGTTATTTCATTTCACTAGATTCTAGGATTTCTGTTTGTGACTTCTTGAGTTCCACACTTGTGATTGTAACCTATCGTGTTTTTTTTTTAGTACAGGATTAAGTTAACATTGTTGTTATTCTTCTCCCATTGATTGGCAGGGTGTTCTCCCTCTCCCCTCTTAATTTGTTTGTTGATTCTTTCTAATCAGCATGACACCCATGGTCTAAAACTGGGACAAATATGCGCTTGTCATCATTTGATTTGAGTAAATGATAACAAGGAACATAATTAATTCTATTTATGTTCTCTTATGTGAGAAGACTTCCATGAAATTGCATTCTCATTATGAGAATGGAAATGAATTTAGGAAATAGTGATTTTATCTCCGATTTATACATGAACATCAGCTTTGCTGACTTATGCTGAATTTCAAGGGGAAAAAAATACTTTTTTTTAGTAGGAACGAGCATATTTTCTCTTATTCTTTTACTCCACTTAATGATTATTAGGTCAAGCTGTAAGATGAAAATGATTTTCGTAGCATGTGGCATGAAATTTGTAGTAGTCGACTAGTCTTACTATTAATCACGAGAAGATTTTCTCCTTTTCTTATTTAGATTAACTTATTTTGCTTCAGTCTTCGTAGAATATTTTTCAGTTATATATTTCTGATAATCCAAGCTAAATCAATGGTGCTATAAGACATTATGACTTGATATTTTCATCCAACTTGTTTTTGGGAATTAACGTACGCCAAGTATCACTATCAATATGAATTTTGACAATGTTTTTTGCTTACTGAAGCAAAATTAGTTATTTGGTTTAAGATTTTTTTTTTAATTTAATTTAAAAAAATTATCTTATTTTTAAGGTTTTGCATAAAGTTTTTTTAAACGAAAAAAAATTGAGAAAAAAATTTGTAACTGAAAGAAAAAATAAAATCACAATTAATTTCAAGTGTACATCATGTTAAATTAATTAGATAATGCCAACAACATTCAAGATACTTTGTTTTAATTGCACAACGAAGTTTCAAAGTGAAAACCCAAAGCAAAGAAAAAATAAATAAAGAAAACGAATTGCGCTTTTGTGTTACATAACATTCTTATATAGCCATCTTCTCAATTTGGTCCATAAGAATTTTTCACTATCCAATGGTGTAACCATCTTCAGCTCCATATCCCACTGATGTAATAGCAAGGTTGAGTGTCCCATATATTTGTTTTTGAATATACCCCGCTAAAATTGAGACAAATATTAGTTGGATTTATAAGAATGTTATTTGGGTGATTCCTTACACTGCCGTTGTTGTTGCAAATGCCCAAAAAGTCCTATGATAATAAAAATATTAAAAAAAAACATAATTAATACATTTAAATAAGGTATTATTTTAAACATAATAATTAGACTTCAATTTTAATATATTATTAATGTTTCAAGGCATGTTAAGCAGAAATGAATATTGTGATTTGGTTGACACAAGGTATCCAATTTTTAATGTTGTTTTACGGTAAAATGGTAGAAATGTATCAAAACTAGAAAATAGAAAATCACAGGAAATAAATAGAAGTACTTACAGCAATGGTATCTTTTTTATCTCTGACTCTCGTGACAGCACTAATTTCCTCCTCCATTCGATGGATTCGAGTATAGAGAAAGGATGACCACTCTATTATAATATGTCCTCCCTCCCAAATGAGGAAAAAGAAGCATGCAAAAAGAATTTGGATGCACAAGTTTTGCTCATGTATGCAGGTACAACAAAGAGTAACAATAGCATTTTTTTTATGTCTCAGCATAAAACAAAAGGCGCTTTTAATTCCATCATAAAGAATAATATCTCTATTCATGTACAATATCTTAATCCACGTATGATATCTTATTTTTTAATTATAAAAATATTATTTTATTTTCTACTTCTATGAATTTGAACCGAAAATAGTAAAAATTATTTTTAAGGTTTTGTATATAAATTTTTCAAACAAAAAAAAAAATGAAAAACTATTTTGTAACTGAAAGAAAAAATAAACGCACGGTAGAAGATCTCAAGTCACAATTAATTTCTAGTGTACATCATGTTATATTAATTAGATAATGCCTACAACATTCAAGGTACATTCACAATAAATTAACAAAATCATATAACGTAGTGTTACGTTTTGGAGAATTAATAGATTTTGTTAAAATCTTGTATATTGATAAAATGCTTCCAGATAGCAAGTTAAATTTAATGGAGAGAAATTTAATCTAACGTAGTTTTTTTTTTTTTTCGTAAAATACATCTTATTGAAGCTGCTTCCAACGTGGAAAAATAAGGAATCGTCTACTTTTATTGGGACCATCCCTTAATTTTTCCAAACAACTTGCCGTGACAAATACTCCACATTGAAATTCAGTTAACTATCATTCCATTCTGGGTGAATGTCATTGCTCTAGAATCTAGATAACCCCCAATACACTACAAGGTAAGATCAAGATGAAAATGATTCGAGGAGGCTATTAAAACGGTGGAAATAAACATAATATATATATATATATATATATATATATATATATATATAAAACAATCATGAGTAAACAGCCAATAAATCAACTGAAATTGATGTCTCATAGTTAAAATAATACACAAGGGTTGCTTGATTGATTAATTGATCTCATACTTCCTTACAATTAAATGCCAGTTAATACATAATATAACAGAAACATCACAAAAGGGCACCCTCAGCTCAAATTGCTGCCAAAGGCAAAGGCAATATATTTATGGTTGTTTGGTTGGGGTAATATTGAGGTCTAGTCCAATGTTCATTCCATTGTAAGCAATGGGAGCGTACATCCAGAGATCATCTGAGCTAAGAAGCTGTTAAATTCGAGGAAACATGAATGAGTCTCACTATATTTTTTATAGTATAAAATATATTTTATACTGAACGAAGGAGGATCCTCAAGTTGTTGTTACCTTAATTTGGAGTTGCAAAAACTTCACATATTGGACAGCTTCCTCAAGCATGGTGCTTATATCGACCTGCAGTTTCATGAGGAAGCAAAATTCAGCATCTTAACCACTTGTTTGACTTTGACAGTAATTGGACATTGTTATTGAGAGAGCTACCTTGGTTCCATTGGGGACAAGGTTTTGTAGGATTCTCAACCTTTCATTTATTCTTTCTCTTCTTCTCTGCATTGTACAAAAGGAAAAACCTCTTGAGATCTAATCCTTCACCAAACTTCACAGTACAAGGAAATCATAAAATTATTGGCAAGGATTAGTTTGATAAAATGCACTTGGCAAAGGACATACCCTTGCATATACACTCTGTGTATCAGTAGCAGAACCTCTATTAGCTGTTGATTTTTTCCCCTTTAACTTAAGAGATGTAGAATCCTCCAGGCTCAAACTTAAAGATCCTCCTCCATTTAGCTCCTGAGAAGCATTGGAGTCATCATCCTCTGAGCAGCAACCCTGAAGATCAGGACTTCTACCCTCCTCAGAGTTACTTATAGAATCAGATTTTGGTTTCTTCATAGATTTAACATTTTTCTTGCTCTTTCGTACCTATGAAATCATTAAATCAAAATTATTAAATCATGATAAGAAGAACCACACAAAATCAAACACATGCCATAAATTCTGCCGAAAAAGGAAATGCTTATGTAACTACGTTACTATAGGACTAAGAAACAGCAGTAGTAAGTGATTTATTTAGAAAAGATTATCATAATTTATGTTATTCTACCTGCATTGAGCCCCTAGATCTTTTTCCTGACTTCTCCAGATTGGTGTTTATATCCTCTCGTGCAGCTTCAGAAACTAGTACTTCACATTCCTGGTGATCCTGCAATTTCTTGTCAGCAATAACCTCTAGACCTAACTCTTCATCAGTGTTTTCATTTATCTGTTGGCTGTCACTCCCTTGAACATTATATGGGCTAAACTTGGCATCCCCCAAGGAAAAACCCATAGACATGTGGCCAATGTTGGCTACTGGATCACACTTATTATCACTTGAAGTAGGAAAAATATTGCTACTATCAGCAGTGGAGCTACTTCCTTGTGAAAAATATAAATAATTAATATTACTATTATCAGCATTTGCATGAAAATATGGACTTTCATTGATTCCTGTCACGCTCACTATTGTTGATTCATGGCCAGGCCATATTGCAGATGGAATTCCCAAATTGAAATTTCCACACAGGTTCTCAGGGAGTGAACAGTTACCGAGCAACTGGCTCATAAAGTCAGCTTCCTCAGCTGTGTAGAATCCACTAAGACAACTCCACTCTTCAGAAATTTGCTCAACAGGATCCATTTTTTTTTTCTTCTTTGGTGTGGCTCTTCTTTTTCTATTGTTGTTATAGAAGCAGCCCCACTTTTAGAATGAGAACAGTGCTCTATTTATACCCAACAAGCAGAAAACCATATACCACTAAGGATTGACTTCATCCATATAAAAAGATCTCAATTCATAATTGGCAATAATTAGCATCTGACAAAGTCCTACACCCTTAAATCAATATGCAAAAGTCCTTGGTGGGACCACTTATAACTGAAGAGGTCCCAGTTCCAAGTATTTGGTTTTCATTAGAATATCAACATATCATTATTAACCTTGGGGAAATATAGGTAGGTTGGATGGTTAAGGGATAACCGAAGGGGGAAAAGATCGCGGATTCGATCTCCTTTGCCAACAAAACTAACATTCTAACAACTAATATTTACCGATAAAAATATTACTAACCCCTATACGGATTTCCTAGACCTGAAAACTCCTCCGACAGATGAGAGAGAAGCACAATATTTAAGTATTTGTGAGTGAGAATTAGGAGATTTGGAGGGTTTTATAAAAAGAATTACACCTGTTAAATTGTGAGATAGACGTGGGGTTGGCCTTGAATATGATATTTATATGAATTATGTATTAGACAAAATAAAAATGACGTATGCAAGAAGGACGGCTTGAGATCGTGGAGGTAAGTCTTGACATTCTAAAACTGTTTTCAAATCTAGACAGCATTATCTGCTAACTGTATTTTTGTCCCCTCCAGAGCTGTTAAAAACCTACCACATTCTGTTCATGATTTCAACTCAGTTTTCAGTTACAGATTTTGCATACATTACGTGGATGGATATAATGCGAGATTCTCCTAACCGAGTTTAGCATTTTATGTTAATGCTGAGTTGCTTGGCAATCTGGGATCTAATCCAGAAGTGAAGTAGGCTAGAAAACAAAGGCAAAAGTTAAGCATTTATAGATGAAGATTAGTTCTGGTTTCAGGGCAGTGTTCTATATTCTCGATTGTATTTTATGTTTATGGTATTGGAATATATGGACAACAATATATTCCTTCTAAGAAATCGATTAAGAAGATTTGTTGTATTTTGGTATATCCTTGGTGAGTACGTGAGTGCCCGTTTGATTAGATGAGAGATTCTACCTGCTGTAAGATTCCTCTTACACTCAAATTTAAGAATGTTCTGTATAAGATCAGTGATGCTACAAGCCTTAGCTAGGAATTACGGTGTTATTACTTCAATGCTAGTACTTTTATTTTGTATTACATTGTTCTTTTTTTTACCAGCATTTGAATCCGGTTCATTATGGAAGAGACTTCTATCAACTACCATACGAACCAGGAATGCTAGTATTACATTGTTCTAATTTTCACGTATCTTATGTTTTAGGATTCTTTTTCTTATTTAATTACAATTAAATTAATATGAACAAAGATTAGAGTTTAATGTTTATGTTATTTGCTGTTATTTAATGATAAATCACTGTTAGTATGATTTTTAAAATAATTATTTTAAAAATCAATAAACTTATCATATACAGAGGATAAAATTACCAGTGTATAGTCTTCTTTTCCTAAAGATTAATACATTTAATTTTTATTTTACAGCTAACACATCGTATCAAATTAAGTTATTATCAAATTTTAGATTCAATGTATATTGTCTCCTCAATACCTCTAAATCTTTAGTAGAACTTGTTGGAACATGTTTGCATGTAAGGTTGTCTCAACACCTTCGACAGTTCATCATTCACAGCCATTAAGTGTAATTATGTAATTTAATTATATTTTTGGTTTTCACAATTTATTTAGTTTAATTATATTTTTAGTCTATAAGTTGTTTTATTTTAATTTTGGTATCAATAGTGTATAGGAACAAAATGTATTTAAATTTAATTTTTTTTTTTTTTGTTAATGAATAAGCTTAATAATATAGTTACATTCCAATAAATGAATAGGGTAGCACGGATGGTACAAACATAACCAAAGCATCACCCTACAACGACGTGTGTTTGCGTCTCCAAGTAGTTGGTATAACATTTGATTAATTCACCTTAAAAAACATTTGATTAAATTTATTCATGGTGGCTAAGTTGTCCTGGAGCCAGGGGATCAATAAATTAATTCTTAAAGTTAAATAAGGGCTGGAGATATATACAGCATGTTTCGATAAATTAGTATTTTAGATAGCTCTATACATAAATTACAAATATGTACATCTGGTCCGTACGCCACAGAAAATAAACATAAATAAATCATATACAAGAAAAAGTGTCATGATCCCCGTTATTAAATAAAAACGAAATAGAAGCAGAAAAATATAACAAATCTAAATAAAAATTACTTTTAGTTTCACCATGCCACGTGATCCAAATTTATACTCATCGTTAATACCCAGTTAACTCAAATTATAGATTTATATGTAAACTTTCTCGGTAATTTTGCAGAAAATTTAAGTGAAAAGCAAATGTAATTAACTTAAAATTCATTGATATATGACATATTGCGAAAGAAGCAAAGACTGAAATGTGTGGATATTCTACTCTAAATTGCTTGCTTAAGGAATTAGCAAGTTAACTCTAATTAATGTCCCGTTTCTCGAAAGGGCATGTTTGATTAATTAATCCCGATTATAGTCTGCAGGATTCAACCCCATTATACAAATGAATTAACAAAAACATCATAAAGTGGCAATTTAAGTTAATGAAATATTATATCCTCTTTAACTCCATCCATGTGTGCTTGTATAGAGTTGTCTTTAACTCCATCCATGTGTGCTTGTATAGAGTTGGCGTTGAGTGTTGCGAATCAATCATAAAAAAAATATTTTTATGAGATGAATCATTATGAAATATTATATCCTTATGCTATCACATTGATCTTCCTTTGGTTGGAGAAATACCGAGGTCTAATCCAATGCTTATTCCATTGTAAACAATTGGAGCATACATCCACAAATCGTCAGAGCTCAGAAGCTGTTTCATCCAAATAAAAAATGTTGGAAAACAAAATGAATTAATAATAACTATCTTTTGCAAAATGGAAAATATCTTTGCAATCAGCTAAATTTATATGGGAAGGTTTTCCAAGTTGTTACCTTAATTTGGAGCTGTAAAAACTTAACGTATTGGACAGCTTCCTCAAGCATGGTGCTGATATCCACCTACAATTAACGAAGAAAGAGCTTGAGAATTTGAACACCTTAACCAATTGTTAAGAAATAGTTCAATTGCCACTGACTCATGAGAGAGTTACCTTAGTTCCGTTGGGGACAAGAGTTTGCAGTATTCTCAACCTTTCATTTATTCTTTCTCTTCTCTTCTGCACAACATGAGAGGAAAAACCCTTTAGGTATAATGAAAGATGTTTATTTGAGGACAAAGACAGTATTGCTATCAAGGTTTTAAATTACGGTCACAATCATGTTGTAGTGTTATTGCAATCTTTGATATTGTGAAAAACTGAGAACAAATATAATTGATATTGTAAAGGTTTTTACAGTATTGAAAACTCTAAAAACCTTGACCTTCAACCGAAATCATGGAGGTGGACCATATTTTAAAACCTTATTAAGTGATCATACATGTGCAGTTGTCATTGTGATTTTATTGAAGAAATGCCCTTCAAAAGGGTGACTTACTCTTGCATAGAGGCTCTGTGGATCAGTGGAGGCACCGGTAGTTGCTCTTGATTTTCTAAGCAAATTGGGAGGTGCAGGATCTTTTGATGCCCCTCCATTTGGCTCCAGATAAGCATTAGAGTCACTTTTTGAAAAACAGCTATGATTCCTTTGGACTTGGAGGCTCAAGTTTCTATCATCTTCATCGTTACTCGTTGAAGCAGATTTTAAATTTTTCCTTGATTTAGCATTCCTCGATGTTTTTGGGACCTACTTAATAAAATCATGATCATAATCCAACAAAAGTATGTGGTAAAAAAACAGAATTAGTGGTGGTGTGACCCTGATGTGGTCCACTTATTTTGACCACTAATGATGATTGATTGCATAATGGAGGTAATGGGAGATGATGGGCTGCTGCTTGATGGAGCATAAAGGAGAACGCACTTCACCTAATCTCTCCATTATCATCTGTAATAATCATCTTCACCTACCTGTCTGCCATCATGATTGAGCCTACATTCAGTGTACACTTAATAGAACTCTTGATGGAAGAGTCTATAAAAGGGTGCAGCTTCAGCTTCCTGAGTCACCGAGCTCATTCTACATACGGAGCTATACACCATCTGAGCTGTAGAATAAGAGTTTGGAAGGCTTAACAGAAGAACCACGTATTAGAGTTTGCAGTCTTCATTCATAGCTACAACAACCATTCAACAACCATTCAGAGCACATTCAAGAAAGCAATGGCAGGAGGTATTTATGATCTTAATATTTCCGCATTAGATCTAATTGCTGTTATTGTATAAAAGCATGATTAGATCATCAAGAAATTTTTAGCATAACTTACAAAGTAAACAACATAACTCAAACATTCTGAAGAAAAAATATATATAAATACACATAATGATAGCACTAGCTAGCTAGCAGAATTTTTTACTTGGTATCATTCTACCTCTATTGAGCTCTTTAGTCTTTTTGTTAGGTTCTCCAGGTTTCTGCTTCTATCATCCTCTGCAGGTTCAGAAACCATCATTTCATACTCCCTCTTAGCCTGCAAATTGTTGTCAGCAATAGCCAATTTCCATGGGTCAAGACTTGACTCTTCATCAGTGTTTTCGTTAATCTGTTGGCTTAAGTTGTCATCACATTGAAAACTATGGGGACTAAATTTGGCATCTCCAAGGCACAAAACCATGGGCACAGAATCAAAGTTTGTTTCTGGATCACAGGAGTAGGTTCCACTACTTGTAGTGGAGAAGATATTATTACCACTATTATCAGTGCTGGAGCTACTACCTTGTGAGAAAAACAAAAAATTAGTATCTGTAACATTTGGAGGAAGGTATGAGCTGCTATTAGTGTCTGTCATGGCCACTATTGTGGACTCATGGCCAGGCCAAAAGCCAAAAGTGGTATTTCCACAGTGCTTTTCTGTGACTGAAGTGTTACCACCAAACAACTGAGCCATGAAGTCAGCTTCTTCAGTTGTGTGAAATCCCCAAAGAGAACCCCATTCTTCAGAAACCAATTGAACAGGTTCCATTTTTTTCTTCTTTCTTTTAAAACCTGTGAGAAGAAAGGTTTCTCTTCTTTTAGGGTGATAGTATGTAACTGAACTTAAGAAACTTGGTTTGTTTCTAATGATAGGAAAGTGAGAGCATTACTAGTACATATATACTCAACAACCTAACTACCTAAGGAAATGCCAAAAAGGGTTTGGATTCATGTGTGGAAAAAGATTCCATTCATCATTGGAAAGAATTAAGCGCTGACAAAGTACTAATGCCCTGAAATTAATTTCCATTAGCCTTGATGGGACCCGTTATAACTTAGAAGACTCTGCTCATGGACTTGATTTTTATTAAAATAATAATCCTCGAATGGGGCTTATAACTCCCCTCTCAGGTGAGAAAGAAATACACTGATCAAGTATTATGGTTGAAAGAGACACTAGTGTGGGACTTGGTACATTACTAGAGACAAATAAAGAGAATCAAAAAATGTCAATTTTGAGACTTTGAGGCTGGCCATGAATATGATATTAATATAACAAGCATTATTTGTGTTAGACAGAACGAACGAAAATGACATTGACATGGAAAATTGAAGGGATTGAGCTCTAGGCGTGGTGGTGTCTCATATCTGTCAGACATTCTAAATACCTAATTTAATTTGAATCGGACAGTGACTGTGTTGTCTGCCAACCTGATTCATGTACCCTCCCAAGCAGTCTAAAACCCATCGAGTTCCCTCAATTCATGACTCTGTTTTGCTAATCTTTTTGAACCTATATTTAACTAACATGTTGCGTGTTGAGGTCATTTTTATTGATTTGTCTCGAAGCATTTTTATTTACAAATTTTCCCAATTGATTATAAGTCTATATATAAGTTATATTTAATAAAAATAGCTGATAAGTTTTTAAGTTGGAAAACCATAGACTAATTTTTAATTATAAGATTTTAGTTAGTTTTTTGAAATAAGCATGATCGATAAAATTAAAATGTAAACCAATTATTAAATAAAAAATAACATACAAAGACATGTTTATATAATTTTTCATATTGGACTGTATTGTATATTAAGGAAGATAAATTATCGATTGATTTTACAATCAATTTAGAAAATAAGCTTTAATAGATTGATTTTGTCTATAATTGATGTAGAAAGTAATCAACTTTTTTATATTTTTTGTTTTACATTCACACACAAAAATAATCTAAAATGTCATAAATAATTATTCACAAAAAAAAAACTTTTTTTTTATACAATACTGAACTTCAAATGTAAGTTTACTCTACTTAGAAGGTTTTTTTTTTACAGAACTAATTGAAGGTTTTTGTGACGTAAAATTAGGGAAGCACTTGGGTTTGAAGTACTAATTACAATAGGTTTGTTGTACTGTAAGGATGACAAGTTTTTTGGGATTAAACATGTGTTGAATGGCAGATCTAGTACCTAAGTTAGAAAAGACAATTTATTTTAAAAAATAAAATGTAATAATTAATATTATGAAAAGGGTAACAAAATTAGGAGCAAGGGATCAAATAGGAGAACGAAATCTATACACTCAACATATCAATATGTAATATTTAAAAAATAGAAGTGCATTATAATATGGATCCGAAACTGCATGTGCTTATATTTTAAGTGGCCAACAATGGGGAGAAGCTCCAACTCCAATGATAGGAAAGTAAGGATTTAAAATAAATTCAGAGAAAATTAATTTATGCACTTAATTTCTATAGAAGTTTTCTAATTTAACTTCTCGAAAAAATAAGATGAATAAGTTAATTTTAGTTTATATTATAATTTTAGTTTGTTTTATTCATTTTTTTATCCTATAAATAGCTGTGGAGAAGTTTATTTAAATAAAGTTTTAATTTATTCGAAAAATAGTTGTATCTTTATCCCACCAATCACCGTTGTCCCCGCCGGTTTCTACGCTTGAGTTTACGCGTAAGTATCTTGCTCAGAGTTCATGCATAGGATAGGAGGAAGTGTGACATTGTCCCAAACACATGATACGGACAAATTAATAATTTGGGTCTCATCTAGGAAGTAATACTATATTCAACCAAAAACAACTTGAAAAATATTATGATCATTTAACACTTTGGTACTAGAATTGTGCCATTGAATTCTGAATTATATATCTAAATAAAAATACCTTGTTGTTTCAACAAAATAAAATATTTCGCAATTTTTAACGCAAGTTCTTAAAAAATTTACTCCTACAAAATCAGCAATAAAAGAATACACACTACATCTTGCAATTCACAGCTATCACCTACAAATATATGTATTTTTGTTGTATACATACTTTGTCTTTATAAATTCTTCATAAACATTGAGGTGATTACATAATAAATATGACTTTTACGAGAATTTGTGAAAAGTTTGTAAACGTAAATTCTATATAATTTACTGGTATATATCCAAATAAAATATTTGGCCATTTTTTCCTCTATAACTTTTAAAGTATGCATGATAAATTGGTAATATTACCGTTACGTGTTTAAAACGATATTATGCTACACATTAAAATAATAAAATCTAAAGTAAACCCAAATTATATATCTAACAAGAATTGGATGCAATGGCAAGTTAGCTTCTCAAGAGGGTGCAAAATTCTGGGCTCTGAAAAAGGGTCTAGCTATATTGTTTCTTACCCGAATGAATTATTAGTTGCACACTCGAGTTAGATACCTAAACAAAACTACACTTAAACTCATAATTATTCATATATAATTCAAAAAAAAGTTTAATACTATTTACTTTATCTATTCATACAATTCAACCAAATTTTGGAATTGCAAAACTTTTGCTAATTATAAAATATTCTATAAATTACACATTTTAAATATTTTAACAAAGTATTCTATTGATATATTTTAAGATAATATTTAGTTGTAACTTGCAAAAAATACTCTAACTAAAAAATAAGTGAGTGTAGATTAACAATGTTATCATCTAAAAAAAGGGGGGGGGGAGGGGGGGGAGGATTTGTTAACATAAACCAACTTATTTTTTAGTTTGAGTATATTAGCAAGTTACAAATAGATATTATCTTAAAATACAGTGACGGTCTAGTTTGTTAATATAATACAACAAAAAATAAACATGTGTACATTAACAAATATTTGTGAGAGTGATATATTTAAAGAGGAATCAAATTATACTAGTATAATTTTAAAATTGTTACAAACATTTTTTATTTTTTGATTTATTATTATCTAACGACTTCAAACTTTGATACCAAAATTTATTCATATTTTTTAATCCAAAGATTAATATCAATGTTAACTCTTTCTTTAATCTACTAATGCTACCATCACCACTACCATCATTATTATAATCATCAACAATATTATCATCGTTTTCATGACTTATACCAGCAACAACTATTCTTTGTCATTGCATAATAGTGCTAACAGTAATGGAATAAAGAAAGGGTTAAAATTGATATTATCCTTTGGACTAAATAAAAGTAGATAAACATAATTTGGTGTCAAAGTTTATTAGGATTGTTACATGATAAAAAAAAGTCAATAGTGAAAATGAGTGTAACACTATTAGAGTTATATTAGTCTAATTTAAGATCTAATCCTAATCAAACTGAGTGAAATGACTATACATAGTAATTTTTTTTCTTGAGTATCAACTCAAAGAATTTTGTCAAATATATGAGATATGATAGAAAAAAATTATCCATAGAAATTAAAAATATGTATTATAAAATTTATAATAATTTACACACCTTCTTGAACCAATTAGACTAAATTTCCTTAATACAAGAAATGATAAATTGACACAAACACTTTACACTTACACAATATAATAACTTTTTTTTATAAAATATGAAATTAATCAATCTAACCATAAATAATTTAATATTATTTTTGTGATTATATATAGGAAGAAGTCAAATTACAATGGTGTATTTAACACCCAACAATTATATTATAATAACTTTATATGAAATGTGAATTTTATTGATTTAATTGTTGACACAAACTTTTGATAGAAATGTCTGATCGATGTGTACATTATGTCAAAACGTTTGAAACTAAAAGAGATAATTAAAAAAATAAAAAATAGCATGCAATTAACTGACTAAATAATTGAAAAAGTAGAAAACAAGAAAATTTTTAGATGTTCGAAGATTAAATCATAATTTTGAGGCACTTAGAAGCATTTTTTGGAAGAAAAAAAAATTGACCTTGGGATTTGCCCAAGGCTTCTCTTCTCAATTTCGAGCGTTTTGACACAAACTACACCTCAATTGGGCATTCCAGTCAAAAGTTATGACTGTCCGAAGTTTATATACGCATCGTTCTATCTGTGCATGACATGTGTCACCCTGTGGTGGAACGCACCAAAAATTGGACGTGACCCCCCTGGTCACGCCTGAATATGGGCGTGACTGGTCATGCCCAATTTTGGACGTGACTCACTGCCCCAAATTGATAATTTTTTTATTAAAATTATATATTTGGATTCTTTTGCGTGAGTTCTAACTATATATTATATTGATTGACCCAGTCAAACTCTCTAAAAATCGAACAACAGTAAAAAGTAAATCATTTTTTTCTATTTTTTATATTTTAAAAGCATATATTACATATATTTTTTTCAAATGATAATATTATTTTTTACTCACTCAATATTCCAATAATGTTGCTGCCCAAACGAAGATATTATTCTTCCTATATCATTATAATCATTTTTGAATCGGTTGAAGAATAAATAAAGCTTTTCAATTCAAATTCATACTATTTCCTACAAATAATTTAGTTGATAAGGTTGTTCTCAACCAATGATAATAGAAATGGGTAGATATGTCTATTCATTATTGTATTTAGACTGGGCCGTTGGCATATTAGAGTATTAGACAATACACACTCCGTGCTGAAGTACGAGCTCAAAGAAAGGAATAAAATCTTGGCACTCCTCCCACCTTCTTGTAACCGTTTTTAAAGTTAAAATCAAGTAATACATCTCGGTTTTTGGAAAAGTTAAACCAGAAACTTCTATAAAAAAAATGAAGTATAAAAATTGATTTTAACTTAATAAAAAATTACAGTAAAAAAACTTATAAAAAATTGATT
The DNA here is from genome assembly GCA_007407185.1 of Glycine tomentella. Lineage (NCBI taxonomy): Eukaryota > Viridiplantae > Streptophyta > Magnoliopsida > Fabales > Fabaceae > Glycine > Glycine tomentella. Next base: position 111,399 of record PYAF01000487.1, on the reverse strand, counting down.
GATTTTTTTGTATATTCTGTGTGTTCTAATTGAGAAGTGTATTGAAATAAAATCTAAATAACTTATCATTGTGAATTTCTTCTGGTTTTATTCATTTATATACATCGATGACCTTAAAAAATGAGATTATGTTTCTGGCATTGCATGCGTCTGCATTTTAGATCGAGAAAAGAATAATATGTATTCGGCTGTATAATTGATCATTTGGAACTATATATATATATATATATATATATATATATATATATATATATATATATTAGCCAAAATAGTTTATAAACCGGCAGGCACGACTTTAAGTAAAAGGAATTTGTGCGCGTGTATGCGTATTTATTTGTTGGCAGATTGATATTATGAAACAGCTGGCATTTGGTTACTTATTTTCCTATTTCGCTGACCACCACTAATTTCTCTTTATTAAGTATCCTGTTCCTTCTAAAAATATGTTAGAATTAAAAAATGCAAATATATTTTATGATCAATTGTTCTTGTGGTAGTGATAAGAGGAGATAGCCAAACACGAGTTCTAGCAACCGAAAATGGTGGTTCTGTAGTTATAAAGAAGTTGGTTTTTCAAGCACAATAGGTTCTTCTAAAAGTTACGGACAATGATTTATAATTTTCAAAACATATAATTTTTTTACATGTACATGTATATGTTGCATTATAAAGAGTGAAACATGCATTGATATAATAATGATAGATAAATATACCTCTAATTATATAATAAAAGGTTCAATTTTTTTATATGTATATATGAAAAATATATTTTAAAAAAACATACTTTCGAAAGCTTAATCTCTAAGTATTGATCGGAGGATAATGTCCTAGACAATAAAAAATCCAAACAATATTACAAATTAAAAATTCTTATTTCTAAATAAAGAGAAATATAATGACTAGACTGAAAATATACAAGCAAAATTTAAATGTAGTTCTTTAAGTATTTTTAGTGGTATTTTCATTTAGATTTAAAGTTTTACTTTAATAGCCTGTGTATAACAAAAGTTAGTATTAAAGGACAACATAAATTACTGAAGTAAAATTTCAATTTTAAATAGTGAATAACAACAATAACCACTAAGAAACTACTTACAACTTTTGTCTAAATATACGCAATTCATGATAAGATATTTAATCAACTTTCTAGACATAATTATTTATAAAAAAAAAAACACATAATTACCTTTGAAATATTT
>PYAF01000487.1:89992-110100 GCA_007407185.1 Glycine tomentella | reverse complement strand
AGAATAGAAAATGTATATTTTTTAGCTCAACAAAAAATATGTATATTACACTAAAAATTGTCTATATAGATATTTAATAACTATAAATTAATAAAAAAAAATCTTATCATATTTTTCACATATTTAAAATATAATAACTTTCACATATTTTGCCACAAATTAGTTTTATAATATAAAATGTAAATAAACCCGTGTAACATACGAGCATTTATTTATACTATTATTATTAAATGAAAATTGACTACAATAATAATATTAAATACTGTACCTATTAAATTTACTATGTAATTAACTTGGAAAATTATATTTATATTTATTAAATTAAATATAATATTTATCAAATGTATAAATATACAGTAAAATTATTTACTTGGTAATAAACCCCAACCTAAATCAGTTTAGCATTGAAAGAAAGCGCGTGGAAACATGGATAAATATAGGAACGTGCTGTCCACTGCTAAGTCGTGGATTCTCCAAACGATAATCTGGAAGAGACTAGACCACTAAATTATTACTCGATACACCCATTTCTTTTTCTTTTTTTTACAGATTATACACCCATTTTATTATTTAAGCAACTACTAGAATAATGTAATTTGTAATTGTACGGAGACGAGAATCACGTGTGAATATAAAATGGGTTACATGTTATTTTTTGGAAAATTTCACACATTTCCAAACACTAACCGGGACTGTATAAAATCGAAGCTTTTGCATTGAACGGATTCTAACACTTATACAAACACATCCTTAGCAACTATTCCAAATTTTATTAGTTAATGTATAATAGGCTAGTTTGTCCATTGGATTATATAACAAAATGACAAAAGAGGGATAATCATTAAGTTAAAATAAATATTTCTAAGATTTTTTTCCAATTAATTTTGGGAGAGAAATATTAATAAATTTCTCAGTTTCCACTTCATATCCTACCATAGCTTTTTTTTTTCTTTTCTTTATCTGGAGTTGGTTTCCTTTTTACTGATAATGGCTGATATACTTGCCCTAAGATTACACATTGGCGCCCTTGTTTTTCAAAATCGTAAAGTATGTCCATATTACCCAACTACAAGTGCAACCCAATCCCGATGCAATATGAATGACCAAACACTTCCTTTGATTTGAACTTTTGTTGGGGTTGAGAGTGAATGGTGCATAATATCAACCAAGAAAAACCTCCTTGCCGAAGGCCCTGCATGCAAGTCAATGGAGGCAGAAATTATATTAATTTTGATCTAAATATGATGTTTGACTTCAATGGCTTGAATTAATAGAACTCTTTTTTTTTAATTGACTTTTAATTTGTCAACCATTTAACTCTAGATAATTGGATGATTTCAACTACTATAGTAATGAATAGTAAGTCAAAAAGGAAGAAGTCTAGCCCGAATATCCAATTTAATATCGGATTGAGTTTGATGAGCTCTTCTCTGATCCTTTCTTTCTTTCTATTTGACTTCTGGAATGTAAACTAAGCATCATATTTGGTCGGAATTTTTAAAGGCATTTGAATTACAAGGCGAAGTAATACTACAATTTAGTATTTGATTTGACTATTGAAATTGAAGTTCGTAGCTTTGACTATGGAGTTTCGCACATGTTATTATACAAGGTATTATGTACGAAACTGAAACGTGATACCAATGGTCAGATCAACAAACATATCTTTTAGTTATCAGTGTGTAAATTTTGAGAGTTTTTTAAAAGAAAATTGACATCCAAAGAGATCAAAAGGTTGTACAAGAGTGAGCCAATACTTATTTTAAGATATATAGCATATGACTAAAAAAAACACTTATTGTAATTTTCCTTGGGTCCTCTCGTATGCACATTATCTTAGCTTTAATACTACCTTATAAAATAAAAAATGTCACGGACAATATTCCTTCTAAGCCTTTTATTATCCCTTCTGCTAACCGTTAAGAATCAGGAAATAGTGTTTCTTTTGAAGCCTTGAAGTATAAGTGTAACACTTAATAAATTAGTATAAAAAGTAACCTATTAAGGTCGATCTAACGGTAATATATATGAAAACTTAAATTTTATTATTAGGGGTTATTATTGTACACCAAAAAAACATTAGTATAAAAAGCTTTACTTTTGACTTTTAAAAAAATTATTTTTCATTCAGTAACCACTAGACCGAAGCTGTTTCATTATTAGTACTCAATATGACGCTCTTGCGATTGTTATAGTTGTTGCTTCAAAAAAGAAAAATGATTGTTATAGTTGTGGTGTAACAACCCCCTACGTCGTTCGTTATTAGTATTTTTATGACAAATTCATCCAAATTAAATAAAATATTAATTAATCAATTGATTATATACGAAAAGAAAGAATGCGCGAGATTCCAGTAAGCAAAACAAGATTCTAAGCCAGCTTTTAAGTTTTAACATGTGGGCTACGATGGTAATATTAGTCGTAGAAAAATAATATTAGAGGACGTACACATATACATTATTTAGTGCGTTTTTGCATCAAAAGATGCATCTTCTGCTAAACCAACTAGTAAACCAACGTGTTACCAAACATATATGGTTAAAGCCAGACTGATCGATTTCCTGGTTATAAACGATACTTGAATGTTGACTTCACAACATTCCTATTCGTATTACTTTATCTCATTGTTTCATATGATTAGGGGGGGGGCTCAAATGAATCGTCCAACCTAAACATATCCTAGCTGCAGAGTTTTAGCATTGCTTTGCAATTTTACGATGGAACAGAAATTAGAAATATTGCTCCTTGTTACTTAACCAAACCAAAAAGTTAAGGTCGTTAGCATCCCATATCCCCGTTGCAGGAACAGTTGTTAAGTAGTTCTAAACTACTATCACATTGCAGGTAATCATGTTTTCATATTACAAAAGGATTCGGATCCCCTGCAGTGAAAAACATCACAATAGGGAATACAGTTAAATTTTGCACCACATACTTTTGTTTATTTTATTTTTTGTTAATATTTTATTTAATTAATTATAAAAAGTGTGTGGTGAATTATAAAACTGTACTCACTTCATTGCGGTGGATCCAAGTCCCTATCAAAAAGATGTTATAAATGCAAACATAACAACTTGTATGAGCTTGTTTTGTACTCCCTTCATTTCATAATGATTCATGTTTAAGGTTTATTTACACATGATTAATAAAAACAAATATTCAAAGACGATAGTATTTATTAGGAGACAATTTTACTAAAATATCCTTACTCTATTTCAATTTCGATAAATGTATTATTAACTCTTTCAAGATAACATTAATTGTTAGAAGATAAAATTGGAATGGATATTTTAATATCATTGAAAACTGAAAATATCAGTCACTCACTAGAATTTTTTTTAATGTTAAAACATCTGTTAATTTGGAATGGAGGGAGCATAAAACAACCACAGATAAACACGGGCCGGCTACCAATGTTTTTAATTGATTTTTGAAATGGTGGAGACCAACTAATCCAATTAAGAGAACAATATTAAAATCTGAATATGATGCAATTTCATTCCAAGTGGACACCAAAACTGAGGGCAAAGAGCAAAGATGGCTGACTAGGATTTTATGTAACACGTCACTGTCATAGGCATTCCAGATGAAAAATTATCAACAAACTACTACTTGTATGTTTGCCAAGACTGCGACTGGTCCAAATAAAGAAGGCAAACACATATAAGAAGCAACAATAACCAGCAATATGGAAAATGGGAGCCACTGAACATCTCCGGACTTTAAGAGCACTCACTCCTTGGCAGGCAAATTTATTCATCATTAAGAAGCTCATCCCCTGGACCCCGTTGCGCTAGTCTGTAATACAGTATACCCATAGTTGCCATGCAAGCCCTGCAAATGGACCATAATAACTTCATTAGTTAAAAGACTAGCACCATATACCACCACTGGTACTCCATATAATTGAATTTATAAACACGGCAGATGAATTAGGGCAACAACATTAACTTGCCTTTAAACTGACTACAAGTTACTTATATACTTACTACTTGTTGCAATATAATCCCAACTCACTAACCCAGTTGTTCCCCACTTTCCTCAATAGGAACCACCAGTGACTCAAACATAACTTCAATTGCACAAATTTCACTTCCAACTTTGGTTTGGATTATTTTATATATTAATATATAATATATAATATATAATATATAATGAAGAGAATCAAGAGCTATACATAATTGCAATCAGGAGAAGAATTTTTCTGGGGTCTATCCTTGATGATCTTTGATGCCGTGTACGGCCTTCCGAGGTTTCGGCTGCATTTGATGCATCTTTCCTTGGAGGTGCAGTCACTGGTAGAGTAGGTAAAGCAGTAGACCAGAAAGGAAGCAAAGCTCTAAGAAACTTATGGTGGAATGGACCTACACTTTCAAAGATGAAAGTTCGAATTAACAAATATGTCAAGTATTAATCACAAAATTTTAAAATATTAAAAAATCATTCAAAAAGACAATATCACCTCGTTTTGTGTACTTTTTACGATTTGCATCTTCATCATCAGCATAGTAAGAAATTTCAGAATTCTGTCGTTCAACATGGACTGAGCCCTTTCTTGTGGTGGCACCAGGCTAAATTGTTTGCAATAAGAAATAATTATATAAGATAAAATACCAAATACATGAAAGATTGTAATAAAACGAGAAAAATGAGGCCTGTTTATCAAAGTTTAAGTGGACAGAAAAATCCAAACACAATAAAAGTGCACTGAAAATATCCTCTTACACCAACAGGACTTGAGTTTTTCATGAAATTTCCTGCTGGATTAGCACCATCTATCTCCACAATATCTGTCACTGAAAGTTTAGGTAGTTCTGACCCAGTTGCAGGTGAGTATCCATCAACTGAGTCTGAGTTTCCATGATTTTCCCTACTAATCAATGGGTCTGAAGCAAAAGCAGGTGGAGGACTTCGTGATTCTGCCACTGATACAGGATGATTTCCAAAAATATTCTTCTCCATACCAGACTGCACAAAAACACATTAAAACTAATTAAAACTTTATATAATGAGAAAACAGACAAGCAAAATAACTTTAGGTGCCAAGATAATATCACCCACAAAAAAAAAAAAAAATGGAAGTGTGCATTTATATGATTTTTAAAAAAGGCATTTTTTCAGCAGTACCAATCAACAATTTACCACCATCATTATCGATCAGAGGTATGGCACAAATATTCAGTACTGTCCATTTAATAAAGAATCGGACATGATGGCTTGAATGAGTTTTCCAGATCGTATCTCATAACCCTTAGCATCATCCCTTCCACAGTGACCATTAAGTCGCTGAACAAAAATTAGATGGGCATGAAAGAGAAACTAGTAATATTAAAGTATATGCATGCTCAAAGCATTTTGCAAGTAACAAATTCTTGTGATTGCCTGATTAGTTCAATTAGTCTTGACACCGAAGAATGTGACATTCCATATAATTTCCAGAGGGTATTTCATTGTCCTCGGCTAGAAGAGACCTAGGACAACAGGGATTCTCTTAACAATAAAATTTTACCAATATAATTGTCAAGTCCCAATTCATTCATAATGTAATACTTGATGACCAATAATTGTTACTGTGGCAATGGAATTTTCATTCTCAAAAAAATAGCTATAAAAGAAATTGGTTGATGACAGCAAACTTGTTCTAGTTTTTGTATGTAAAGATATATACCGTACTATAATCTCAAACTAGTATAAAAGTAAGCCCACCATATACAACCCATTTCAAAAATCACCTGCATGATAGCTTCCTTCAACTTGGAATGAAGACGTGATCCTGAATCTTTCACACTTTTAGGAGGCCATATCTGTATGAGGTATTTCATCAAATGAGACAGAAAAAAAAAAGGGAGAATTTTTCCATACTAGAGTCTGAAGAAAGTTTTAAAAGGTAAAACATATTTACAATAATAGTTGAACAAGTCACATGTATGCAGCTAATACTTAATAGAGCATCTATTTCTAAAACATATAATAATTCTACTCCACTAAGAAACTACTTTCATGACAACTGACAAGGTCCCTAAGACAAGACACTAAATAGAAATTTAAAAAAAGCACGTTACCTTTCTGGAGTTTCTATCTACATCTCAAAAATTAAGAAATTTTGTTCAAAAAATGAATAAATAACAAGGAGAGAGAGAAAAAAAGTTAGGAATAGCATGTCATTTTCGTTTCCCTGTTAGTACACATGGTTCTAGGCATCTAAAACACCATGAATCAAACTCAAATTTTTCACATAGCTAGGCAAAATCAACAGACAAAATTTCAATTCTAAGATTAGTTTAAGGTTATATAGGAGACACTAACAATCACCTTTATGGAATTCCTATATACTCAGTGATTATGAAAATCAAAAAGAAAGAAAGAAAAGAAAAAGATTTTGGTTTTCTTTCCCTGTTTCTACATAATGATCAGGGAATAGAACACTGTGAACCGTATTTTGAAGTTTGAACATAACTAGACAGAAACCACATACTGGCTTTCAGTTAAAAACATATACATTAATAAACTACTTTCAATCAAAAATCTTTTTTTATTATAGAAGAAAGAAATCATTTGAAGGTAAATCTTACCGAAGTAGAACATGAAGGACACACATATCCTGCTGGGGCAGTATGTGGAGGAAAACTCTTGATATGCGAGACCAAGCAATTTGTGTGGATAACATCTATATACAAAATTTAAATTTATAATATGTAACCAGTGCAAGCTCAGCCGAATTTATTTCAAAGGAATACATAAGTAAAATCACATACGCAAGCAACCCAGTCGAGTTGTTTGAGATCCATCCCCCTCTTCTAAAACAGACTGGCATTGGCAGCATTTCGGGGGCCAATCATACTCCCCATCTATAACCCATTCCGAATAAGTCCGGACCTGTAATAATGACAAAACAGACAAAAGTTAACCCTGGAAACTCTACAGCTTCACACATCAATATTTGGACAAATTACAAAACCGCATGATCCCCAATAAAACTCAAGCCAAAACTAGAATCTGAAGTATCGGACCAAGAAACAATGGCAAAAGGTAAAATTAAATGAAAAACAAAAATCAATAATACTGGAAGAGGAAATGAAGAAGGAAAGGTTAGCATCATAAATTGAAAGTGATAATAATAAAAAGATACGAATTGAAGAAAAAAAAATTACCACGCAGATTTGGTGCTCCGGGAAGCAGATACATTCCCCGCAGACAGGAACTTTGTGCACGAAGCAATATAACTTAGTAGCCTAAAACACCATACAAAACACAAAACACAGCATTAGCTCCAATTCAAATCAATAAAATGGGAAACAACTAGCATAGCTCCCCAAGATAATCAAGAAATTAAAATGACATGCAACAACACGCCAAGACTAATAACTTGTATCAATTCTATGCTCAAGTTCAAGAACTTGTTTCCATCACCCATATGCATAAGAAAATGAAAATAAAAATCAAATCAGGCAAAATGCAATAGCACGTAGGTCACCCACGGTTGTTCTGAATTGACAAAACCAATCGGATCTACATACCCAGCAAACAAATCAAGCGTGATTGGGCAAACTTAAATCAGGGTTTTGGAAAGAGAAAGAAAAAGGCGCGAACTGTAAGAGAGGAAAGAGAAGAGAGCGGAACCTTGCGACATTTGCAGACCACCATTGCATTGAGGGGTATAATTCAATTGAATCTGATGTGATTCAGAAGAAGAAAAAATCAGGTGGATTTGAAAAGGAAAATTGAAGCGAAGAGCATGATCAAATAATCGCAATCACGAAGACAAAAAAAAGAAAAAAAAATTGTGTTGATTCACTGAAATTGTTTGTGTTGAATGCTGATGTTGATAATAGGCTCAGCTCACTGCGAAACAAAAACCCACTCTCCTACTTTTGCAATTGAGATCCGTTCGAGTTTCTCTTTTTACTTTTTTTCTTTTTTCTTCTGTTAATTAATTATTTCCAGAACAGGTGTAGAAAAATAAATCCAAAAAAGAAGTTAACGGGCCGGGTTAGAAACATGGGCCAAAGTATTCGCTACTGGGCTAGCAATTTTTTTGCATGTAGACCAACAATGGACGACCACAGAATTCAATTTTAAGATTCGTAGTAGAACAAGACGATATAGTTGAGCATGGATTATAAAGAAATTTTTTAATCTTCTATAATTCTTAAACATTGTAGTTACGGTTAAAAACTGTTACTATGTTATTTAAAAATGTGAAAATACGTCCAAGCTAATAAGTCTTACTATTACTTTGTGAGGCTTTTATGTTATAATTATTATTAAAGATTAATTCGAAAATGAGGGAAGAATCAAACCTATCATAATTTAAAAAACTAAATTGATTTTTTTATAGCATAAAGAACCAAATTATTTTTTTTAAAATAAGATAAATGATCAAATGATTTTTATATAAAAAATATTTATATTAATCATTTATGTTGCACAATATTAAAAAAAATTACAGGGTTACACAATATCAAATACTAATTTATAAGATAAGTTATTAGAATTTTACACGTGTAAATGAATATCCTTTATAAATGTAGGTTGTAAATAAATACCCCCCCACCCTCCCTTTTATCTAGTAATTCATTGTTAATTTGGTCTATTAAAATCTTAAAAATATTTTGACGATACAATTTATTATCATTTTTTTTTAAGCAAGAAAACATAAGACAACCTACAAAAACGAAATATTAAAATATAAGGTGAATGTAACGTTTGATTTGACTGTTTTTTGTTTTTATTTATAAAAAACAGAAAAAAAATAGTGAAAATAGGTTAGTTTGAAATTTTTAAATATTTTTTTTGAAATATATTTTAAAAAACAGACCAAAATTAAAATAAGAAATCAATATTGTCTTAGTAAGTGAAAATACGATGGTAACTTAAAGTAATTTTTTTTCAATACATATTTATTAAGTCTTAAAATTTAAAATAAATCATTTTCAGAAAAAATAAATAATCACTTAAATCAAGCATCACATAAAAGAGCTAAAACTCCAACATGAATAGTAGCCCAACTACCCAAATTAGGAGGCACCTTTAATTCGAAAAAAAATTAATTAATTGTAGTTTAAATAAAAAAATTACGAAAATGTAGCAGTTTGCAAAGTATATATAAATATATAGCAATCAATTGCAATCGCGTCATCCCACGATGTGTTTAATCACTTTCACACAGGACGTGACTAAGGAGGGGATGACACATGTCATCTTAGGACACATGTCATATTGCGGCACGATGCGGAAAAATTTTGGAAGGCCATAACTTTTGACTGGAATGTTCGATTGAGGCGAAACTGGTGGCCACGAGCTCGAAATATCGGGGAGAAGCCGCAGGCAAGTTCCAAAAGGGGACTTGTCCAAAAAAATTTTCCAAAAGAGACTTCTAAGTGTCTCAAAATTGTGATTTAATCTTTCGACACCCAAAAAATTTCTTGCTTTCTAATTTTTTATCTATTCAATCAGTGAATTGTAAGCTATTTTTTATTTTTCTAATTACTTCTCTTAATTTCGGGCGGGGCGTTTTGACATAAAATACGCCTCCATCGGACATTTCTATCAAAATTTATGATTGTTCGAAGTTCATATGCATCACCAATTTTACATTTTAATTTTGTTTATAGCATAACCAACACTCCAAACTTAAGATAATGTATTTTATACATATGTACAATTAGCATTTTCCTCTCTTTAATTTGCATAGGAACAGCCGATTTCAATTTGATTCCACACTGCCATTAAAATGCACTTGTTTACTTCTCGATCATTCTCGTATAATTTTAATTATAAAAATGAATAAATACAATTAGTGAACACAATTATACTGTAAAGTTGGTGATGCATATAAACTTCGAACAATCATAATTTTTTTATGGAAATGTCCAATGGAGGCGTATTTTATGTCAAAACGTCCAAAATTAAGAGAAGTAATTATAAAAATAAAAAATAGCTTGCAATTCACTGAATGAATAGATAAAAAAAATTAGAAAGCAAGAAATTTTTTGGGTGTCAAAAGATTAAATCACAATTTTGAGGCACTTAGAGGCCTCTTTTGGGAAATTTTTTTGGATAAGTCCCCTTTGGGCACTTGCCAGCGGCTTCTCCTCGATATTTCGAGCGCGTGACCACCAGTTTCGCCTCAATCGGACATTCCAGTCAAAAATTATGGCCTTCCGAAATTTTTCCGCATCGCACCGCAATATGACACGTGTCCCAAGATGACACGTGTCATCCCCTCCTTAGTCACGTCCTGTGTGGACGTGATTCAACACCAATCACGTCCTGTGTGGACGTGATTAAACACGTCGTGGGATGGCACAATTGATTGCTATATATTTCTATATACTTTGCAAACTGCTACATTTTCATAATTTTTTATTTAAACTACAATTAATTAATTTTTTTGTCCTTTAATTTTGTAGCTAAAAGACTTTCATTTCTCTATGGATAATTTCTGAATTTATTGATGCAAATTAAAAGCATAAATTACATCGGTTGCTATGATTTGATCCACTTGATTAGAGAACTTCTCAATCGAACAGCTATTTAAAAAATAAATAGATCTTTGTTAAAGATAACGTATACAAATACTATGTCATATAACACAAAGTTAATTTAATTAAAGACATTTTTCATTATTATTAATAAAAAACATTTAGTGACAAAACTAAAATAACAGATAAATTAGACTTTAAGATAACAAAAATGTAGGTGGTTAATAACTCCCTCATGTTTGTATTTATTATAAGAAAAACTGCCGATTGAGAATTAATTTTTGTTTTAAAATAGTTCACCGGGAACATGACGTGAGAATCAGTCACTCCCCTGTTTTGAAATTTGAATATAGATAGGGTTATAGTCTCTGCTCCTCTCACTTTCAAATTTCAACAAAATCGCAGACATGGCTTCTGCGGTGGCCGCGACGGGGCGAGAGTTGTCGAACCCTCCATCGGACGGCATCAGCAATCTTCGATTCTCGAATCACAGCGATCATCTTTTGGTGTCCTCATGGGACAAGGTATGTATATATCGTATGCTCCCCTTTCTTACTATGCTATGATATCAATTCCACTCATTGCTTTGATGATGATTCTATTCAGAGCGTGCGGTTGTATGATGCCAGTGCAAATGTGTTGAGAGGAGAGTTTATGCACGCTGGCCCCGTTCTCGATTGCTGCTTCCACGACGACTCCTCCGGCTTCAGTGCCGCCGCCGACAACACTGTTAGACGGTCACTTACTCTACTCCCTTTCCTCTTCAAATACTAACTTGCTTTAGTTCTCTTCTTGTTTAGCCTGTAACCTAGATGTTTTAAGTTCCAAAATTATGTGTATATAAAACATCATTTTATCTTCTAGATTCCAAAATTTGATGATCCAAAGTTCTAAATTAATTGCTAGCCACGTTAGAGGTTGCAGAGAGAAAAAATGCCCCTTGCCAGAGGCTTGTTTATAGTTGCTGGTTACATGTAGAAAAAAAATGGTGGATTATATAATGGAACGCATTCTGAGAAGGAAGTGTAATTTTCAAAATAAGAGTAGAGAATATGCCATTTAAGCATTTATGAGCAGAGATATAGGTCATTCTTTTCTGAGTGGAAGGGGGGAGAGTGTGTTCTCCCTCTCCCTATCCCCTTTATATTATCATGTTTAAACTTTAAAATACATGATAGCATAATTCACCCTTTTATATTATCATGCTTCAGGCTTGTCTTCAGCTCTAATAAAGAGGATATTCTGGGAAGGCATGATGCACCCGTTCGTTGCATTGAGTATTCATATGCTGCAGGTCTCTCCTTTCTATCTCATCTTCGTCACTATGGCACTTGATTCCTGAACTAAAGAAATTACTCTTAAAAGGATATTTACTTGTCTTGTCTGTCACTATAGGGCAATTGATCACTGGTAGTTGGGACAAAACCCTGAAATGTTGGGACCCTAGAGGTGCAAGTGGCCAAGAGCGCACACTTGTTGGGACATATCCACAACCTGAGCGTGTCTACTCTCTCTCACTGGTTGGACATCGCCTGGTTGTAGCAACAGCTGGAAGACATGTTAATATCTATGATTTGAGAAACATGTCTCAACCTGAACAAAGAAGAGAATCCTCACTGAAATACCAAACCAGATGTGTGCGCTGTTACCCAAATGGAACAGGTGAATTTTAACTAATATTTATAACTCAACCATTGATTTTCCAAAGATGAGACTCTGAACTTCAACTATAATGGTTAACAAGGCATTCTATCATGTTTATTAGCCAAGATTTCCCTTCATACTTGTATAACTACTTTATGCAGGATATGCACTTAGTTCTGTTGAAGGGCGGGTTGCTATGGAATTCTTCGACCTCTCAGAGGCTAGCCAAGCAAAAAAGTAAAAAATTTTGAGTATCACTATCTCTATGTTTTCCATTCTTAATACTACTGTGATGTGGATATTTTGAACTTCTCATCCATACGTATAACAGTGTTTCAGTCCATATGAAAAATAGCATATATTCATCGACTTCTAGCTGTTAATGATTTCTGACTGTTGTGCAGATATGCTTTTAAGTGTCACAGAAAAACAGAGGCTGGAAGGGACATAGTCTATCCTGTGAATGCAATTGCTTTCCACCCCATGTAAGTGTTTTAGAATGTAGAAATGCTGTCACCTTGAGTATATCACTCAAATAAAAAGGCACTCTGTGAAGAAGATTTTGAATTGCTTGCTTAATTGTTTCTCCGCGATTTACAGTGTCAATAGCTGTAGTTTGTACCATTCGAGGGTTCAGTTTAGAAATATAAATATAAATTATTATTAAGAAAGTTTTCTTGGTAAAGTACATATTGTCATCCAAAATAGAGGAATAGATGTTTTTTCACTGTTCGACTATATAAATACATGGTGGTTGTAGATGAGGGTTCTGTATTACAACTACCCAGAATTTTAGTAAATTACACTTGTGTGCCCTCTCTATTCCTCGTTTTCTCTTACCCCTACATTTTCAAGAGCCCCAAAGATGGAATGCGATGATTAATTACCTTCTAAATTACACTTGTGACCGTCAAAATGCTTTATTAAAAAAATTTGTCTGCAGATATGGAACATTTGCCACAGGAGGTTGAGACGGGTATGTCAACGTGTGGGACGGAAACAATAAGAAGAGGCTATACCAGGTTTTTGTTTCGTTTTTGCTTTGAGTAGTGACCAGAATTTTCATATGGTAATGATTTCAATTGCTAATTTGCCATTTTCTCTCTCTCTTTCAGTACTCAAAATATCCTACCAGCATTGCAGCACTGTCGTTTAGCAGAGATGGACGCCTCTTGGCTGTTGCATCAAGTTACACATTCGAAGAAGGGCCTAAAGCAGGAACTAAAGCGTAAGCTCTCTCTCTCGCTGTTCAGTGTTTATCTGTGGAATGCATGCTAGTTTTAGGTAACTTGCTCTTTTCTTATACAGCGACGAACAAGATGCTATCTACGTACGCAGTGTAAACGAGATTGAGGTCAAGCCGAAGCCCAAAGTATATCCCAATCCTCCAGCGTGATTCCTGATGGTGTGGCCTTTTCGAAAATAGGGATTTCTTCGTTTTTTGTTTCTACTGTTTCACTTCCTTTCGTGAACGCCAAAAACATGTGAACTATTGTTGTGAAGCACTAGCTTATTTTCTAGATAAAAAATGTTAGTTCAGATTTCCTTCAAACTGTGCACTACGTGCAATCAGGTCTATTATTGTAAAGTATAAATGAAACTGATAATATAACCTCAAGTGTTGTGCCTCTCCCATAATTTTTCAACTCAGCACTGAAAATGCTTGTCATCTCATCATCCAGTTAATTTTTTGTAGCTTAAGGGCCATAGTTGCATTCAATTAATTGTAAAACAAGTACTGCGTAATTTTAAATGTCAAGGCAAAAAGTCGACTACTGTGCAAACATGATATTTCTCTGAATTAGCATATTTCCATCGGAAGACCATCCAATATTATTGGGTTAGAAAAAATCTAATTTAAATAAAATGAAATGAAACATTTAAAGAGAATGCAGCCATCAGATTGCTAATGGTTCGATATTTACAACTTAAGAAACCAGGTCATTTTCTTTAGTCGTTGAAACTAAGAATAGGTAATTCAAATATAAGTATTGAACACGTCGCCACACAGCCAAGATACGGATTTCATACACTATCCAGAGAAAATTTCCATATGGCCTTGATGTGAGATAGCTGTTTGACCTTCATACTAGGCGTCAACTTAAATTTAACCCGCGAGCATCCTTTGAAGGCATTGGATTTGGAGCTGAATACGTGGCCTTATGCTGTGTGATTACCTAAATCCTGAAGGAGCCGCTTGAGGATTGCCACCACCTTGTCTCCTCATAGCTCTTGATTGAGCAAGCATTTCATCATAATTCTGATCCATACAGTAATCATAAGTATATTATATAATATGCATGTTTAACGAGAATATCAGAATAACCATTAATAAATAGCAATAATTATTACCCTCTTCTCAAATGCAACATCCCTTGAACTTGAATCAATTATTTTGTCGGCAATTCCATAGTCTATAGCATCCTGTGCTTGAAGATACTTAGGCCTCTGGACATCTTTAGCAATTTCTTCCTTTGATTTCCCTGTCCCTTTTGCCAACAGCTCAATGTAATACTCAGTATTTGCGTCTAGCTCTTTGGCCTGTATGTGTTTTGCCAACATACTTGATATAAATATAATGGCTAAATAATTGAGAGAATATAGAGAACTAGAGAAGAGAACAAACAGGTAGAGTACCTTAATCCACATGTCTATAACAGCACCACTTGATCTATTGACTTTTGGGAGATATAATTTTGCTGCAATAGCAAACAGTTTAAAATCCATGTTAAGAGAAGGCAATGCTAAAAAATCATAGTTTATACATCCCTCTATTCCACATAATCTATACAAAACATATGACCAGTTATCTTTCTACCTTTTCACTAGATCAAAACTATCAACGGACAAGGAAGAAATATCCCTAACTATGTAGAAATTTCTGGCCACAAAATAAAAATACCATCAGCAATTCAGCATTGAAGGGGGGCAACCGGGCAAGAAACTCTAGCCAATAAAGAAGGCTTTTTATGCAAATCCAATCAAGACATCTTTCAATTTGTTTTCCTAAACTATAGTTGTATGTTTGTCACAATAATCATTACCATAGTAAGGCCACCTGCACCAAAAAAAAAATATATAATTGTGCTCTGGAAATAAATAATATGAAACCCACACATAAACACAAAAAACCATAACTAATAAGTGGGTCTCATGTGGTTTTTTGTGCATATGTAGGCCATGTTTGTGCACAAAGTATTGCAGAAGCATTCCATAAAGACCAAAATTCTATCATTTGCTCCTTGAAAATTGGGATTTCTTTTAATCAGAACTATGGCTACCCAACAGAACTATGGTTTCAGTTCACACAGGTCATAACTCTACCATCCTTGCCCTAGGGATCAAGAAGAACTAGAATTTGTTAAATGGATCTTCCAGAAAATACTTCTTAGCAAGCATACTTGTAGCCATTTGATCAACAGGTGTAATATGTGATGACAAAAGATATGGTTGGAAAATTATAAATCAGTAATTCATTGTCCATTCTTCAAATATACTCGTGAATCAGATACTAAGTACAGGCTCTTGAAGGAAGCATTTGTCAGAAGTTCCAAAAAGCCACAAAGAAGCAATCAAGCAAGTTTGCATAGATATGATTCATACTAGATGAATTTGGCTGTACAGCACGATAGCCCTTTGTTCCAAGTGACAGAAGCATTGCTGCTTGACCAAATGCCATGCCACAATTCACAGTATAGACATCTGCTTTGACATACTTCAGGCAGAAAGAGAAAAGATTAATTAAAAGTAAGAGTTTAAAAAGATTAGTTCAAAGAGAGAAGCCATATTCCAGGCTTGAGGTGGGATAGGAGTGGCACATGATTCATGATAAAAACTTACAGACATCATATCAGCTATAGAATATGCCTCAGTTTCTGAACCCACGGTCTCATTCTTCTCATTCTAAACAACAAAAAAGGCAAAGAAAAGAAATCATATAAATCAACAGCTCATACATTACAAGGGAAAATTTTAGAAAAAAAATTGTCATAACACTTACCAGAGTTCCAGATGAATTAATATACAAGTAAATAGGTTTGGAAGGGTTATCATAATCCAACCACATAAATTGAGCAACAATAAGTTCTGTCACAGCTGGTACAATCTGTACAAATCATAAAGACTTAATAAGGAACATCAAGATTGGGATAAAAGATAGCAGGTAGATACCTATATACAGAAGCTAGTCAGGGGAAAAACATGAGTCATCAGGGTGATGCTTACCGGCATACCCAGATAGCATATTCGAGCATCCAAGAGCAAAGAAGGCAGATCTGGTGGAGCAGTTTTTGGCCTTCCAGTTCCCCTACCTCCTCGATACATACTAACACTCATGCTGTATTTTGAAGCATCATTTTTTCCCATGCCAGATAGACTCCACATTCCACCATTATCCATATAATTCTTGGCAGATGAGATGCTTTCCTGTCACAATGATTAAAATTAAGAGCACTTTTGAACGGTCAAATATGCTGTGATAAAATTTGGGTGCTTCGCAAAATCAAAGCCACAATCAATAATTAGGTTATAGATAGGCAACTTTGATACTATAACATCACAACCAGTTAGACAGTAGCAAGGATATATGTGGTGAGAACCTCTGTAACTCTTTCAGATTGCTGACGGATAGGATTATCTTCTGTCATGAACATGTCCATTTGTGAAGGAGAAAGGCCATATAGAGATTGAGGTGCATTCTTGTAGTTTTCCATCACTGCTTATAATAGAGAAAATAAAAATTGCAGTTAGGCACCCAATTTAAACTTTCCAACTGAAATCGAATAAGAACCTTTTTAAGATTTTATATTTGGGAAAGTTGTACTCAACCTCCAGAAACTTTCATCCAAATTAATTTAAGAGCACCAATTAGAAGCCTTATGTTCCATAAACAACTTTACCCCTTTGTTTTCCTAGAACATTTAGAAACACCAAGAGTGTAAATAAATCAGTCAAAACTGAAAACTAAGATGCATATTGCTATTTTTCTAGTGTTTACTAACAGAATTCATAGTCTCTTTATTTTCTTTTCCTACAATTTATGCACATAATTCACAATCTCTACTACCAATACATTTCAAAAGACAAATGTATATGCATCTTGTCAAAAATCATTTCAATTTAGGCGAAAAATAATTCTCGCTTGCATTGTTACTCAAAATTGAAGGACCTGAGATTCATGGTTCTGAAACTTGACCGGCATAAATTATAAAATTCAGACGTTGATGCACTAAATTTGGTTTGGACTTTGGACAAAAACTTCAAGAAGGTAAAGTGTTACTCAACTTAAGTTTTTAAACCTTTCAAAGGAGGCAAATAACCAAGCGCATACACTCACTCAACAAGAAATGCCCGAAAGCAAAACAAGTCCACAACAAAACTTATGGGGACTATGACAAAAGCAAACAGTAAACAGTAAAAAAAACACTACATAAGTTCCACGCCCTTCTTCTGCCACTTCAGATTCAAACATATGAAAAACAAAATTGAAATGACTATGCAGCCCAAAAAATTAGACAGTATAGTCCACAATCAAATAGAAAGCACTAAAATCATTCATACCCAGATTACAAAATTTCATCTTGTTTCATTTTTCTGCTCTAAATTTTCTCAGAAACCACATAATTAAGTGTTTTTCATTAATTTATTTGGCCTAAACTAAACCGAACAGAGTAAATAAGCATTAGGCAAGACATAAAAGAGAAGGAAAGGTGAAAAAAACTAACATCCATCTTTGAGATTTTCCTTTCGGAACTGTTTGGGGATGTGGTCGAGGGAGCACTTGGCAGAGAAAGAGTTGAAGCGGCGTGGTGCCACTCTTCGAGAAAAGGGAAAGAGCTTTGTTCCATGGAGGAAGGAAGAATCGTGGATGGAGGGAGCAGAGAGCGATAAGGAAAGAGAAGAGGACATGGGTGCACGCAATTGGAAACGAAGTTGCAAAATTTGATGTGAATGGATGAAGGGTACGATACGAGGAATGTGGCTTTGGTTCCTACGTCGAGGAAGACAGGTGTACGAGAAGCTACTATCCAGTTTCTTGTGGTAAGCGGGTTCGGGTATGGTATGGTATTGGCGCTTTATTAACTTTAGGATAAATAGTCATTTTCGTCTCCGAATGTGTAGAGCGCTGACAAATTCGTCTTTGAAAGATAAAATTCAAATTTTGACCCCCAAAAGTGTAAAAAGTGCGACAAATTCATCCTTCTGTTAACTTTTGTCCGTTATCATTAATGAAAGTGTATATGTGGCATAGAGGGACGAAAATGTCATAAAAATGATTGTCTATATGGTTGCTCACTAGATCTTGGATGAAAATGCCAATAAGTTACCATTGGACTAAAATGTCAGTAATATTCTATTGCACCTAAATGTCAATAAATTGCCATTGGACAAAAATGTTACTAATTTTCAATTGGACCAAAATTGTCAGTAATTTTTCATTGGACCAAAATGTCAGTAATTTTTTTTTTTTGACGAAGAAGGTCAGTACATTTTCATTGGAACAAAATGTCATTAAAAGTAAATCTTTCCTCTCTCTTTTTATCATTACAAGCATAATAATAACAATACAATAATCACTTAAAAAATAGGAAAGCAAGAATAAATTAAAAGAAACATAATAATAACCATAATATTGATTAATAATCATAATTTATCTATCACAATATAAAAATTATTCAAAATAAACATTATACCAGTGTACCGAAATAAACATTGTAACAATATATTATTCATTACAAATTTATCCAAATTATAATAATTAGTCACACTATATTATAAATAAAAGGCAACAATATCTCATATTTCAGTTTTACGAATTTTGGTAGTGGGACAATAATAATTAGTCACAATCTATTGATATGTTTGTCTTTCCAAAATAAACATTGTAACAATATATTAATCATTACAAATTTATCCAAATTATAATTATTAGCCACAACCTACCAGTGCTACCCCGCCACCAACAATAGAAGATGTGAAATATGAGATATTGTTGTATTTTATTTATAATATATTGTTTTATAATTTAGATAAATTTGTAATGATTAATATATTGTTACAATGTTTATTTTGGTACAATGGTATAATGTTTATTTTGGATAATTTCTATTGTGAGAGATAAATTATGGTTATTAATCAATTATTATGCTTGTAACGATAAAAAAAAAAAAGAAATAATTTACCCTTAATGACATTTTGGTCCAATGAAAATGTACTGACATTTTGGTCCAATGAAAAATTACTAACATTTTGGTCCAATTGAAAATTACTGACATTTTAGTCCAATGGTAATTTACTGACATTTAGGTCCAATAAAAAATTACTGACATTTTAGTCTAATAGTAACTTACTGATATTTTCGTCCAAAATCTAGTCAGTAGTCATGTTGACAATCATTTTTATGACATTTTTGTCCCTCTGTGTCACGTAGGCACTTCCATTAACGGTAATGGACAAAAGTTAACAAATGATGAATTTGTCGCACTTTTTACACGTTCGGGGATAAAAATTTGAATTTTCATCTTTCAGGGATGAATTTGTCAGCACTTTACACATTCAAGAACGAAAATGACTATTTACCAAAAAAAATACATGCATAATAACATAGGATAATACATGTATTATGTATGATGGTTTATTTATTTATTTATTAATGTATTCAATTTAATGAGTCATAAAATTGAACCAAAATCAAAATATCAAACAATATGAAATAAATCTCCTAAAAAATATGAAATTATTCAATTTCTTATTTAATTAGAGTTTAATTTTTTTACATTGTTTATGTAAAAAAATTATACGATATAAATTTTAAGATAATTATTATAAAATTAATAAATTTATCATACATTATGATTGTTATTGGGTAACAATATGAAATTTTATATTGTCAATGTATAAACTATTTTCTCATGCAACATGAAAAAAATCTTTTTTCTCATGATTTTATATATAATTTTGAAATAAATTCATATGTAAATA
>PYAF01000487.1:73298-89892 GCA_007407185.1 Glycine tomentella | reverse complement strand
TTATAAGCTTATAGTATAAGATCATAAAAATAACTTAGAAAATAAGATAAATAAGAAAATAAACATATATTAAATGATCTTGTATTAATTTAAGATTTAGTAAATATAATTTATATAATAAAAAGTTCCATCTAACAACTAATTTTAAATGAATTTAAATGCAGTTATATCTTCAGTACTTTCGGAAGTTCCGTTAAACAAAGAAACAATATAATGATAATAACAAAGTATAACAAATCATAAAAACATCCTCTAAAAAAACACGAAACTTCAGTTTTATTACAAATCATCTTAGCCTACCTAGAATACATACATTAATTTAAAAAATGAAGCCATAAATCAAGCTCAAAAATTAACATCATGTCAAAATAAGTTTTATTAAACAAGAAACACGAGATAACGATGATAACAATGTGTAACAAAACCACATAACTTAAAACTTAAAAACATAGTAGACAAGACAACACTGAGTCATCCTAGCTTACACAGAATACATACAATATTAATTTAAAAAATTAAGTCATGCATGAATCAAGCTCAAAAGCCAAGGTCGCACCAAAATTTCAAACGAATATGAAATCCTTATCTCCTTAGCACAAACCCTAAATTACCAACGCACATCTATCGCAATATTGTCTTGAAGAGGAAGTACTCATTGGCACTTGCTTAATTTTATTAATTAGAATTTAAATCTAACAAGTCTTCAATTCTTTAAGTGACATGTGACCCATGCAGATCATGGGCGTAGAAAACAAAATACCACAATCTTACAAAATTATTTTCCACTTGAAGTTTCTTAAGTACCAATATTTCATGGATTGGTTGCCAACTAAGAAAATGCTCAAAGCTTAATGAGCGTTCTTGCCTTGTGGGCGCATGAGATACAATACAACAAGGTCAAAATGTTTTATAAGGACCCACTTTTTTTAGGGTTTAGCAGTGGACAAAATGTTTAGTTGTATTGAATTGCAATTTCGATTGTATTTATTTGTTGACATTTTTTTGTTTTTTTAATATTGACGAATAGGAGCTTTTCATAAACTATTTATTTGGTTCAGCGACTGAAGACTCTTCAATAGTAGTGGATCGGATGGTTCTTGAATGTGTTTATTCTCTCATGAGTCTCAATCAATCAAGATTAAAAAATAAAGAAACAAGAGAAAATCTTATCATTCTAGCTAAAGGGTCGCAAGATCCTCTTAAAGAGGAAGAAACCTCCAATAGCGATGAAGAAGATCATATCCTTCTTTGGCATAACAATAGTCAGTGGCACTTGTTTTTCGTACTTGGACAAAGGGTAAGACTGAGACATTGTGTTAATTAGTTACTAACTGAGAAATTAATGCTTAGAGTTTAATGCGTGCTCTCGCCTCTTATATGTGTGCACAGTGCCTTTGTCAGTGCTTGTCTTGCGAAATCACTTACTACTATACTAGTACAAAAAGTGAAATGTTTAATGGGACCCACTTTTTTTTTTTTCTTAGGCTTTAGCATTAGACAAAATGTTTAGTTTATGTTTTTTAAGACTTGTTACGAGCTTATAAGCTCATTTGACTAGCTGATAGTTTTTTTGACCAAAATAAATTTGTTGAATATGTTGGCACTATAGATAATCATACAGGTCCCTTGATGACATGGTGGGATTTCTCATTGATGGTTCTTGAGATCATTCTTAAGGGAGATCCTTAATCCTCGAAAGACATTAATCCAGACCATGACAGCATCCGAAAAAAAAAGTCTTAACTTTATGTAGTTTAATATTTTTTTTTTCATAAGCCACTTGAAGTAGCTTATGAAAAACAAGCTAACTTATATGCAACTAGTTTTTTCCCCTTCTAAATTCTATCCTTACTATTTTATTTGAAATTCTCTGTTATCCTTTTATTCAATTTAAAAACCTTTTATTATTTTTGTTTGTTGCATGGAACAATCTTTGTATCTAATTTTTTGTAGTCATGCAAGTGAGAAACGCATACGTCCAAGTTCTTGTTTTGCAATAAAAAAATGAATATTTAAGAAAACATTATAAATAAATAATAATTTTTTATTTATTGTGTTGAAGTAATATTATTGATAAAGTATTTAAATGTTAAAAAATTATTTTAAACAATATCATTCTAATAAATTTTCTTTAATTTCATTTTACTTTTCCAAAACAAATGAAAATTTTAATTTTATCATTTTTTAATATGACAATTAAAAAGTTATTATCCTACTTTTAAAGCTGATAAGTTATTAAAATAAAATTAAAAAATAAAATATTAAATATGACTTTTTACATATTTATTAGTTAACTTATCACTAATCTTATCAAATAATTTCAATTAAATCAATTAGCTTTCAACTTTTCAACTCATAACTTATAGCTTATAAATTTTTAGCTATCTTATAAGTTTTTCACAAACTTATTAGCTAATTTTACCAAATATAGTCTATATTTATGCATAATAATTTGAAGAGTTTAATTAAAATATTATTAGAATACATGCATAATAATGTAGTGTAATACATTATTATGTATAGATAGATAGATTGGTATATATGATAAATTATTTTTTAATTTTTATTTATAAATGGGTTCGATCAGTTTAATATAAGTCATAAAATTGGATAAAAAATAAAAAAAAAATATCAAACAATATGAAATGATTAAATTTATTATTTAAATGGATATGATTTTAGAGTTTAATTTTCGTAAGTTGTTAATGTAAAAAAAATATACTATCAACTAATTAAAAATCATAATTGGATAAATTTTAAGATAATTATAATAAAAACATTTATTATATATGATGATTTGTTTTTTTTATTGAATAACCGTATGAAAAGTACTCTTTCTATTCTATTGTGAGCGCGTAAACTACTTTTATCATTCAACACCAAAAGGGCAAACTTTTTTCTCATGATTTTATATATAATTATGAAATAAATTCAAATTAATCTGAAAAAAATTCATATGTACATGTATGTAATGTTATTTATGAAATTATTATACTAATCATATTTATTTCACTAAATATTTAAAAAGTATTATACTATTTTTTATAATCTTAATATTTAAATTACATCTTCTTATTCTTCTATTTTTACAAGCTTACTAATATAATTAGTTTGAAACTATGTATATATCTAATTTTTATTATTGTATTTTTTGTTTTATATCCTAATATTCTTTTTAAATAAAATACACCTCAAGGCTAAGTTTGCGAGAAATTGTAATTTGTTAGAAACTTATGTGTTTTTACTTTCTGTTTTTTTAAAAAAAAAAAAAAACAGTACTGTATCCGCTACACCTAGTCTTGAGTTGTTACACATGCCCACAGTCTGTGTGCAAAACCGTTCTAGAGTTGTATAAATGCTTAAATTAAACTTCATAATACAATGAAATTACATTTTACCATGAATGCTAGAGCAGAGATAAAACCAACATAAATTGCACAACATTGGCCATCAAAGACTCATTTGCATACATGACCATTTCATCAATATTAATTATTCTCATATTTTCACTCCAGAATATATATGTTCTAAAATATCTACTGCTATGATTGTTTTTCTTTCTATTTTAAATTTTGTGATAGGGCTAATGCTTATTAGTGCCGAACAATAGAAAAGAGGGATAGACCAGGTTGACCGATAAATGATAATCATCCACTCGATAAAGAAGAGTCTGAAGGATGTGAAAAACCCTTTCTTTCTTCCCAATTCTTGGTACAGCGAAAGCCATGCATTCCCTTCAAAAGACTTAACTTACACGTGTTCCCAACCTTCATTCTGCAAATATCTTCTGCATGCGTATTTTAAAGGCTAAGACTTAAATATGATATATCATCAATATATTACTGTTACCTTTTTTTTTTCTTTTATTAACGAAAATCATAATCATTTGGTTCGGGACTGAATTATATTTAAACTCTTCATCTTTCTCAAAGATTGTATTATGTAAAAATCAAAAATTCTTCTCACAAACTCAATATATATTATTAATTGAGTTACATCCAGAATTCTATCTTTTCTTTTTCAATCAAAATAAAAAACCAAACCAAATATTCCTTCGTTGCATTTCCGTTGGGACCATAAAACTCAGGGCTCGTGCAACGTTCATGTCAATTCAAGGCACATAACCTGCCAAGTGTAACCAAACCTTTCAGACCCCACCGCTGATAGTTCCACCTGTGCACACACTTGTTCAAACTAGTCTATACTAGACAATATAGGACATTACCTCATTCATACACAAATTCTCTACCACTAGCACTTTTTATATCTTAAAAATATAAAATACATTTTTTCTTTTTCCATTCAGTAAGTAAACAGAAAATATAAGAAGATTTCAAATTACTATTTACTACTCTACCAATTTTTTTTACTATTTACTATCGATATCTTGCTTAGGTAATGCTCTCCTATTTCAAAGTTTTTGTTTCTTCCTAAAGGCGCAAATAACTATGAATTAAAGAATATAACTTTTGAGCATTTAATTATCAATTTATGTATCTGTCAGTTTCTTTAAAACATTAGTTAAAAAACTAAAATAATAAAATATTTATTATGTAAATCATAAAAGAATGTAAAAAAAAGCACGGGTTACACAATTTTTCGTCTCTTAATAAAAATATTTATATTTTAAGTTTTTTAATCAACATTCTTAAAGTACTGATTAATATATTCCTTAATTTATTATAAGTGAAAAAGGTAACTTTCAAACTCAAATTCAATTGAAATTTATTTTGAAACTAAAATATTTCAAAGTCAGATATAGATTTACCATTTTAACCAAATACGGACACAAAATCTCTATCTCGATTTTATCAAAAAAAACAAAATCTCTATCTCGGTCTCTCGTAGAAGTCCACCAATGTTTGCTTATATTATTTTTGGTCCGTAGGAGCCACCAATGTTGGGTTACATTTCATAGGAAGCCCAATGAGATAGGGAGGATAAGTTTGCAAGCCCATCTAGAAGGGTTATCGGAAGAGAAGACGTGAGTTTCTCTTTTTCTTCATTTTCTTTTACTAATTGATGCATGAGTAGATTTAACTCTTGTAAAATAATAAGTATATTTTAAATAGAAAATTAAAATTAAAAATTAAAAATAATCATGTAACAAAATCTATATATGTATAATAAATTATAGAATTATTTAAATTTTAACTGTTACTTCTTACCATGTGATATAATTTTGTATTTTTATTCTCATATTTTTTTCAAATAAAAGGTGCTGAAACTTGTATATTTAATATTCTTATGTGCTTAATATCTATTAAATATACCAGTTATTTGATATTACTTAAGTACAAATTAGTGTATGTTAAAAAACTATTGTGATAATCTATTATTTGCTATGCAATGAATTTTTTTATATTTAAACCGGCCTATTAAATATTATATTTTATTTTAGCATTTTTTACTAACTTCATATACTTTACAATATTTCGTCAAAATTTGTAAAATTATATATTTATGCTTTAATTGCTTTATTATTATTTATAGGTTTTATGCGACACTACAAGAAATGTGCATATTAAGAGTCAAAAGGTTAGGTTTGCCACAACATTGATAATACTAATGTCGTCCTAGCTGACGTACGTGGATGCAAACTTTTAAATCTCATTTTATTTAATTTTTTAATATTAAAATACATAGCATTAACTAGGCCGACATTTAATAGTGTCAGCTCAAGGCCCATGTTGAATCTAATCAAGGTATTTAAGTACTCAGTCGTTCATATCCGTGAGGTTTAGGAAAGCTTTCAGCACCCCTTGAAAGTGAACGATGCCAAGTGTAAAAAAATACTATTGATTAGAGGTGGATATGAATTTAATTTTTAAGAATCTAATCTATATTTATTTAAATAGATTGAATTTTAAATTTATATTTATATTTAAAAAAATAATTTAGATTTAAGAGTCAATTTATTTAAGTGGATATGGATTTGGTTATATCCAATTTATATCTACTTAAATGTTATAACAAATTTTAGTAATTAAATACTAAAAAGTGAAAACTTAATACTTGTCTATTTAAGAGCTATTTTCAACCGATTTTGGTCAAGACATTTTCGATCAATCTTGGTTAATGTATATTCAGCCAAACTCAACCAAGGCAATTTTGATAGAAATCGGTTCAAACATTTATAGATCGACATCAACCAGAATTATTTATTGGCTGATATTAGTCAGTGTATTTTTAGTTGACATTGGCCAAGGATATTTTTGGTTGATCTTAGGTAGGGTTATTTTTTGGTTGAGGTCAGTTAGGGTTTTTAGTCAATGTGGGTCGGTATATTTTTTTGCCGACATTGACTAGGGGATTTTCGATCAATGTTGACCATGACTAGTTTTTGGCTAACGTTGGTTAGGATTTTTGCGGCAAACATCGATAAGTTTTTTTTTTTGTCGATGTCGGTTATTGATATTTTTTTACCAACGTTAGTGTGGACTATTTTTTGGTCGACGTTGGCAAGATTTTTTTGCTGACGCTAGTTGAAATTATATTTTTGTGGGCATTAGTTAGGATTTGTTGATCAACATTAACCATGACTATTTCTTTTGGGCGACCCTAACTAGAGATATTTTTTGTTGACATCAATTACGATTTTTTCGATCGACGTCAATTGGGGGAATATTTTGGCCGACGTTAGCTAAATTTTTTTGGGCAATGGTGTTTTTCAGCTGATGTCAGTCAATGATGTTTTTCAATCGATGTCGACAAAAAATAGTCTCATCTGACGTCAACAAAAAAAATCATAGCAGATGTCGAATGAAAAACCTACTTGATGTCAATCAAAAAATAATCTCGATAGACATCGACAAAAAAATCATAACTAATGACGACCAAAAAATAGTATCGACTGATGTCGGCCAAAAAGACTTTGGACGACATCGGCCAAAAAATAGTCCCAAGCAATGTTGACCAAAAAATAGTCTCAACTTATGATAGCTTGAAAATATCATTAGTTGACGTTGACCAAAATAACTCTAGACGACATCAACCAAAAAGTGACTCATAGCGAAGTTGACCAAAAAAATCTAAACGTTGTTGTCTAAAAATTATATTGGATTCAAAAATACAAACAAATATTCAATCCATATCAAATAAATTGAATATAAATATAAAATTAATCTATTTAAATAAATTTAAAGTGAATTAAATTGAATTGGATATAGATTAATTTTATAGATTTATATTTTTTTTTCATAAATCAAGTGTTGATGCGATACATATGCAATGCAACAAAAGGAAAACAGTATGCCACCATTCATCTCCAGCACGACAATGCATTCAATCTAATCTTTAAAAATCGTAAACTGTAACACCCCAACAACAAGTACAATATTAATATTAATATTATGTGTAACCAAAAACAAAATCTAATCAGTTAGTTATAAATAAATGGCGTTATTATTAATTTTTATATTAGCTCACTCTTCTATGGGCGCAGTTGAAATACATTAAACAACGAAAGTGTTTAGTATTTGGTGATTATGGTTAGTGATTAGTATGAATGATATGATGATGTTTGTCGGTTATCCAGAACACGTGGAAGCAAGGTATTGAGAGTTGAAGGTGCAACGTGTCACCAATTGGAAGAACTTATATGCGTTGCGTGTCAACTCTTATTTGTTGCGTAGGTGAAGCAGCTACTCTCTCATCCCTTACCCACTATAGACCACACTCCAGTCTTCACTCACTCTCTCGCTTGACACGTTAAAATAAATCACACATACACACGCCTTTCCATATTTTTCCGTTATCGTTCTAGAATGCACAAAATCAATTTTATAATGTACGTAAATTCTAATAATGGAATTTATATATGATGTGATATTTTTCTTTTCCAACCTGATGATGTGATAATTGTTTAATCATATGTAGTCATTAGTTACATGTGAGAACTGACAATTTAATCGATGTAGTTCATATATACACGAGGTTTTTTCAAGTAAGCTTTATATATATAAAATATTATTCATTTATATAGTTATGCCATCAGATAAATAATCATATTTATAGTGGATAAAAAAATATATTAAATTAGCTAATTTCATTAAAAAAATCAAATATTTAGTCAGCTCATTTATTCAAATAATTCAAAAAATTAAATGGTGGAAAGATAGTCTAACGGTTAAAATTTGTTGAATAAATTTAATATTAACCAAAACCAGTGTACATGTTGGTGATAATAATCAATTTAAACTATTTATTTTTATATTATTTTAACAATTTAAAATTGACTATTTTATATTTATGTAAATTTATTCGTAAGTCAATTTTATTATAATTTGCACTAAATTAATATTTAACACATTATATTATATATAAGATGTATTTAATTATTACTAGTAATCATGTTAAGATTAATAACTTATAAAATCTGTATTTATTATTTTAATGATCATTCTAACTCTTAAAGTATTAATACTTAGCATTTGTTTCAAGTTTTTGATTATTTGAATATATATTTTCATTTTATAAAAAAATGAAAAACATTTTTAAAACGAAAACTCCATCATTAGTCAAAAAATTTAAAAAAAGAATCTCCCATTGAAGTTTAAATTTTAAAACAAGAGTCATTAATAAAAAGTCTAATTGTGTTTTTTTCTATATAAATCAATATTTACCTTCTTGGAGTGTTTCTGAAGACATTTTTTCCCCTCTCTTTTATCTTTTTTTATTTTCACTTAAACGGCACTTCATTTTGTCATGAAAAGGAGTTGCACAAATTAATATGCATAATATGTGTGTCAACTGTAAATATTTTTTATAAAATAGTTATTAATTAAAAATATAAAATATAAAATTGTGATTTGACAGAATCACGTTGGTCTCATTTTGACAAAATCGGGTTCACAACATTTATGATTCTCCTCTTCCATAGTAGTTCATTATTAGGAAGTGCTGTATATCTTTTTTAATTTGACTTTAATTATTTAATCTTTATAGTTAACCTCAAAGTAATTGAGATAATAGATAAAATAATTAAGAAAACTAGCAAAGAAAGAACTAATTAAGGTTCTATTATTCTAAAATTACTTTAAATACGTCTTCTAATTGATCTTCTTATCCGTTAATAACAATTTTGATATTTATTTTTATCAGTTTATTTGAATATACTGTCTTTGTAAAATGTTCCGGTATTTTATAATTTTTAGATTAAAAAATTTCAGATACCTTCAAAATTTTAATTTTTTAATACTTCCGAAAAAAAATGTTTCTTATTCTTAGTTAATAATAATAAAAAAGTATTGATAAGTATTCCTTCCGTCACAAAATATTTGTCATTCTCCATCATCATATAATAAATAAATGAAAGAAAATAATAGTTGTATAAAATTAATTTTATATTATCATTAATTAATTTATAAATTTTATTGTCTATCATTAAAATTATAAGAGGTATAAATGAAAAAAAATAATTTATATTATATTAAAAAATTAAAATAATAATTATTTTGAGATAATTTTTTTATACTAATAATTATAATAAAACAAAGAGAGTATTAAATTCTGGCGATCATGGAAATAAAACTACTTGAAAAGTTATAGATACAGGTGGCACGTGGTGGTGGTGGTGTATTTGTTTGCTTAGTTGTAGTTTTAGTGTGCCAACTAACGAATAAACGATGATCACTGATAGCATTAGCATAATAGTGGAAGTGGTTGCCTAAACCACGAAAGTCGAAAGCCACGACCGTGATCAAAGCCATGACGCCAAGGCCGAAGGGAAGGATACCTTTCCATTTATCGCCACGAGGTGTCTAAATCTACTTCACACAGTTCACATCTTTCATTTTTCTTTTCAAAAAACAAACACTCAAATTTCTTTTTCCTATTTAAGCATTAACAGTCAAACATGTAATTTGGCATGGTTCCTTTAGAATCATATACTGTGTTCTTCCAACATCAACTAGGATATAAGGATGTAAAGTGATGCGTATGCTTTCGTAAAGAGAATTCATACATCATTTTAATAAATATTTTAAACGTTTTCTTAGTTATTTAAAGTAAGTATTATATAAAAAGATGATTAGCATATTAAAAATTGAATATAAAAGGGTTACCAGAATAAAATAAATAATTTTACTGAAGGTTACCACTTACCAGAATAATTAAAATCTTAAATTATTCACAATTGACCAAAAACATTATTGTAAATAAAGAAAGATATTGCACAAATAAAATGTCTAAAGAAGTTTAAAAAAACAACTTTATTGTTAACAAGATTAAACATGACCGCGTTACCATTTATGAGCAAATAATAATAATAATAATAATAATCATGATAAAAGAAGTAAATACTAAATCACTAACTAGTATTCTTCTTCTGAATAAGTCATGACACATTTGGTTGACATTCAAAAGACCAAGCTGGCATTATAATCCCGGACAACTTGTTTTTTTTTTTTTTTTAATAAGAAAAAAAAGGTACTAATTCCAATCCAAAACTCCAATCTTAAAAAGGGTAAAAGAGCACGCCCCAAGATTGACACGTTTTATATATTATAATCCAAATTGAGGGAAGAAAATTCGAGTTACATTACAGCATCTCATAATAAAAATGAATATCGTGTTTTAGACGCAGGGCAACGAAACTCTGACTGGCACAAACACACCCACACACACACACACGATGATTTAGATTCCCCCAATTTCAGTCTTCATAACCACAACCATTACCTTGGTGTGGCGTGGGGTTAATTAATGTACATACATGGAGAGGAAAAAAAGGGTAAAGATAGGGCAGACGTAGTTACGTAACGTAGTTTTGACTTTTTCTAAGTCATCGATTTCTTTCACTCGCTCTTTAGTTGACCGACTTCACTCTTTTCATCATAACATCCCTATATAAAGGCTCTATGCTCACATCCACTAACTCAACACACAAAGTGTACACCTAGTTAGCCAAACACGCCAAACACGCCAAACACCAAACTAGTTGGTTCAATTCTCTTTCAATATTTTTAATGGCTTTGGAGGCTTTGAATTCACCAACAGCAGCCACCACTCCGTTCCGTGGCTACCAAGAAGAGGAGGAGGAGGAGGGTGACCTTCACTTACGCGAGCCTTGGGCTAAAAGGAAACGCTCCAAACGACCGCGTTTTGAGACGGAGGAAGAGTACCTCGCTCTTTGCCTCATCATGCTCGCACAAAGCGGTAACGACAGAAACATCCACAACAACACCCAATTACCGTCTTCGTCACAGTCACAGTCACCGTCACACAAAGAAGCGTCACCGCCGGTGAAACTAACACACAGGTGCACCGTTTGCAACAAGGCCTTTCCTTCTTATCAAGCACTCGGTGGACACAAGGCCAGCCACCGCAAGGCCTTGTCTGAATCCAACACCACCGCCACCCCCTCCGCCACCGCCTCCGTCTCTGCCGTAGCCAACGACAGCGTTTCTGCTTCCACCGTTGGCGGCGGAAGGATGCACGAGTGTTCCATCTGTCACAAGAGTTTCCCCACCGGTCAGGCCCTGGGTGGCCACAAGCGCTGCCACTACGACGGCGGGAACAACCACAGTAACAGCAACGCCAACGGAAACAACAGCAGCGGCGCCACTACCTCCGACGGCGGCGCTGCCTCCTCCACCCACACGCTCCGTGGGTTTGACCTGAACCTGCCGGCGCCGCTGACGGAGTTCTGGTCGCCGATGGGGTTTGATTTCGGGAAGAAGAAGGTAGGCGGTGAACAAGAGGTGGAAAGCCCGTTGCCCGTAACCGCCAAGAGGCCGCGTTTGTTTACAGGGGAAGATGATGAAACCGATTAGATTTGTTCGCAGAATGTTATTTTAATTTGATTGAAATTGAATTTGTTGCTGGTATATCGTGAAGACGTGAATATGAATTCACACCAGTTAGTTTAATTTTCATTCTATGTTTTTATTTTTGGTATATAGGTGGGATTGGGAGGATTTTGTTTCTGCTATTCTGTACAGACAAAATTTGTTCATTGCTTTTGGAATCTTTGTTTGTCATTGTTTCAATCTAACAATTGCTTCATCAGTAATATTTATGCCAAAGATAAATATAAGTTAATTCCCATCATATATATACATATGCCTATGCATTTACTTCTTCGCTTGTTCACAACTTGGTGAATGAATGTAATTTAATATATTATTTTTAAATTTAAATTGCTTTTTTTTATCAGCCATTCAAATATTGATCTTTAAAATTTACTGATATATGGTTTCTGATTTAACTAATGATTTTTTTTACGTGAAAAGGAAAGTATATCTGAAATTAAATATTTTTTTATTTCTTGTATTAATTACAAGGAAAATTACTAATATATTTTTTACTCAATTGAACTTGACTGTCTCTCTTTTACTGGTCATATTTATGTTAGTTTGAGTAATAAGAAAATTAATAAGATTCTTCATTAAATTGGTTTCGCTTTCTAGTGGTCAGATTCATGTACAAGTTGCAGAATACATACAATTCCGAAGGAAATGAGAGAAAGCAAAAGAAAAAAGGAAAACTGAATTTAGACCACGTTAAATGTGGTAAAAGACATGTGTCTGAATTTACAAATTTTGACGTCTTCTACACAATTTTTGTTTTTCCAATTTATATATTTAGAATGGATTATGATTATATTACCAATTTGCACCTTAAAAGAGAGTCGAATGTAATACTACCAATTGAATATCCCACCATCATAAAACATATAATATATGAGAAGTCTATTAATAATGGTGGGTGGTATACCGTGACCCAAATTAATTGACCACTTAAGGATGGATTAAGTCAAGGTCTTTCTCCAATAAAAATAATCAGCATGGTGGGGTTTTACTTGGGCCCAAAAACATCCACTGCATGCCGCGTGAACAACGCAGGGACAGCAGGAACAAAATTTGCTTGCTTAATTATTATTGTTTAATTAGGTTATTTTTTGACAGCTTAAATGAACTGCATTTATCAATGGAGTTTATTGAAAATTTTCAGCATATTTGAAAGTCCCACTGATTGTTATTTTTAATTTTTGATAATTAATCCGTTGCAACTCCACTATATCTCGCATAAAGATCTAGAATTTATATGAGATGCTAATGAAAGGCTACACACAATTAGTTGTGCAATGTCATGTTAGGGCAATGGGTAGGGTGGGTTGAACCGAAACCCTTCCCATGTGGTTCCTGCCTTTAATGCACATGTTGGTATCATTATACCAAATTTGCAACCGCTTTATTTCGTGGCTAAGGACACTTGTTATTGGGTTGGCAAATCTATCTACCATACTAATTAATAACAAGTCTTTGTACGTATCCACTATCCAGAATCATGTATTAGACAAGAAGATGTTAATTTTTACAACAGCCTTTTTAGTAACAGGGAAAAGTACTTACCCCTAAACTCTACTCTAATTTCTAATTCTTTTATAATTAATACTATGTTTGAGATATCAAAGTTAGGGTGGATCCAAATACTCCTTTAATTACTTATTTTTTTATTTAAAAAAAGTCAATGCAAAAATCCCAAATCTTTCTCATTTTTTTTTACAGGTAAGTAACTTTTTTTTTTTCATTCTTAAATGTAATTTAGTACTAGTAATAATGTATTAATTGACCAAAAATTAATCCTAATATTCAACCAAATGTAGCCAGATCACCACTCTTAATCTGTTTGGCCGGGTTGGTACGTTATTAATTAACACTTTACGAAGGAATGAGTACAATAAGCTCTTCTAGCTAACTTGTAAGTAGTTATCTCATGACCGAGTTGTATCTGGCAAGACGTGTGGGGAATGCTTCAACGTGTGGTACAGTGTACTAATAATGCATTCAACTAAGCTACGTTAATTGAGTTGTGAGCAAGTATATATATAATTTTCCAAAGCTTTTGGATGAGAAAGTAGCCTTATGCGTTATTATATATGTGGATATATTACAAGCCAGATGAATATGATGGGCTTCAATTAAGAAGTTTATGACTTGAAGGAGTATGAATCCTATGCCATGCGTGTCGTGTTGTCAAGGTCGGTTCCTCCAAACACGGTCTTCTCTAACATATTTTATACTGTATGCTAGTCCAGATACATACGTTATTGAGCCTTCCATAAGTAAATTTGCAATGCAAATTAATTGAAGTGGAATGTCTTTAATCGTTTCTTCGAAGAAGCTTGAGTGCACATTAGTAGTACTGCTTTTGACACTCAATTTTTTATTTTATTTTATTGTTCTGAAAGCTTTTGAACGAAGGAAAGGAGATTGAGAGAGTTACTTCACATTGTTTTAATCGAAAATTTAAAAATATAGAGCTAAAGCATTATGTTCCTGTTAATCAAAATAATGTAAAAATAAAATAGAAAAGAAATTAAGAAAAATTACAAAATTAAATCCTTATAATAATTAATTGTTTTATCTATTGTAATTTTAATTTATAATGCTTATAAATATAACTTGCATTGATAAATTTTAACTTAAAATAAACACTTTCTCGTAATTAACTTATACCTTCCTATTCGAATGGGAGAAGACTTTTAAGGGTTGACATAACCCTTCTAACGTCCTAGATAAATTCAATCTCATCCAAATAGCAATTGAAAATAAAATTCAGGAAAACGGAGCAATCTTTTTGAGACGAGATTTTTTAAAAGGTTGCTTGATTTTTGTTATTTCGTTTCTTTTCTTTTGTTTGAGAATAAAGAGAAAATAAAAAATATACAAGATCATTATAAAGGTTGCCAATGTATTTAAAGGAAGAAAGTTTCAAAAGCAACATGCATAATATTCCTTATCATTGTGGATATACCTGAGGCATGGATTAACCTTGTTGCATGGATTAAGTAGCGCATGTTAATTTGGATATTATATATATTTGCATACCTTGAAATTATTTCGGGGAATAAAAACCGAGTTTCTTGCATAAATAACATATTTGACAAAATCAAGTTAATTTTCATTTGAAAATGATTTTAATTAAGTCTTAAACCACGATTTGAGAATAAATAAATTAAACTGCTTTCCCATTGTGTGAAGCCACATTAACTACACGCCATGATCCACGTACACCTTTACAAAATTTGAGGGGAAGAAACTCAAGAAAGATGCATAGGCTTCGATAAGATAAAAGGAATTTGTGTCCTTTGCGTACGGGAGGTAAATATGGATGAATTAGCTCTTCTCTTGCGTTTGCTTTGCCTTTTTAGAATGGAAAAGCAGCATAAGTCAGCTTCTTCAATATTGTACCAGTACTACCTTCCCAAGAAATAAACTAATGAATAGGTATTAATTAATGATTTAAGTAATCTCCAAAGAAAAAACTCATGAGAAATAAGATGTACCTGGATCTTAAGATGACTTAAAAACGTTCAAGAAAGGCATGAGAAACGTGAAAGAAACACCATTTGTTGTGCATTCATTTGTTTCTGTTAGTCCACTTCTTTAGTTCTTTCTCAGTCGTCAATTAATTTTATGACAATAACTCAGACACCATTTATGTAGTTCTTTATCAGTCAATTAATTTTATCACAATAACTCAAACACCATTTATGTATTTTTTGTTCAATAAATATTAATTTATTAATTTTATTAAAAATATCAGTTAAAAAAATCGAATCTATAATTTATATTTCTTTAGTTGTGAATCCATAATCTCTACCTATGTCTCTTATTAAAAAGAGTAGTATCACTTTTTTTCGGGAAAAAATCATTCTCTTCAACATTTATAAATACTTCAAATTCATTAGGATCGGTCTAGTATGTTGAATAAATGACGTCATATATTTAAACCTCAGTGTAATTATTGTAAAAAAAATTAGAAATACTTTTTATGCATAGTTAATTCATTAATTAAATAGAAGAGAAGTTTCTTGATTTTGCATATTAGTATCAATTAAGGTTTCTTAATTCTTAAGTGAAGTGAAAACTCTTGTATTAACGGAAGAGGGTCCTTAATTATAATGATGTGTTTCTTTCGTCACTTACTAACTATTATTTTAATTAATTAATCGATTAGCATGATAATCATGGATATATATTAGTATATCTGTAATTCTAGGTGATCTGCGTACTCCGAGTTTTTTTTGACTATATTGTCACGAATATTGACTTTTTAAATATACAGTGACAGGAGTAAGAAACATTAAAGTCAGTGAGCTGCCTCTCCCAAAGTTATACTTCTGCTAGCAGCCTAGTAGGTGACAGAGCGTGAGGACTGAGGACTAATGAATCAGTGTTGTATTCCGAAATGTTTTTTTTTTTAAAAAAAAATTATTTAAGGTTTAATAGTTTAATTTAATCATGATTCAACGAAAATAATTAAATAAAATAATATTATTTTAATTTTATGCATATATTAAACTAAATTAAATTAAATTAAATTAAATAATATTTTATATTTTCATAATATTAAAAACTAAATTCTTAAAATTTAATCAAATACAATGTTTTTTTTTCTTTCAAAATTTTAGTGTATTTAACCTTTGACTCTTCGACTAGGTTAAGTTTGTTTGCAGTTTACATTTATATATATTTTGACCAGATTATTAACTCCTTTAATAGATTTTAAGTTAAAGTGTGTTTTTTTAAAAGAGAAGTTAAAGAGTGGTTTAATGACTATATTTTAAGGGCTAAAAAATTACATT
>PYAF01000487.1:57044-67932 GCA_007407185.1 Glycine tomentella | reverse complement strand
CCCCCCCCCCCCCCCCCCTCTCCTTCATTATTGTCCCTCTTTTAACTTTGTTCTCAACAAGCCCAACCACCACTATCAACAACCGCAACGTCACTGCCAAGAGGATGATGATGCATGAATTGGATACTTGAACCTTAGGTGGCGATACGTTCGCATTCTAGAAGATAGGTTGCTTGGGCGGCGCAGGGAAAAGGGAGAGGAGGTGTTAAGATTGAGAGTATTTTTTATCATTGAGACTTTTTGGGATGTGTAGGATACCAATGCCCTTGCTTAGCAAGTAGTTAAATAGACCAACTTGTAAAAGTAAGAATAACAAATTAAAAAAAAACTAAAAAGTATATTTCTTTTCTCTTTTGTGGATTTTAACTTGTTAATAATTTATTACAGTTATTAATATGATATTACAAAACAAACAATTAATAAGAAAAATTATTGACCATGGATCGTTATGCTAAGTGTTAACCTGCATACATAACCTGTTTAACCCATTAATTAAGTTTTATAGATTGGTAAAAATGGTGCATTGAAATTGGCTACTTATTTTTGGGTTCGCAACCCGCATGTATTTGTGGTATGTGGAACCACCAAACCACTCTCCTTTTGGTAGGGTAGAAATAAAAGGCAGGGAAGGAAAAAGTTAACAAATTAGTAACATTTCTAATATTTTATTTTAATTTAAATATTTTTATTTTTATTTTATCTAAAAACCATAACATAAATGATAAAACCAAGTTGTGTGTAATTACTTCTTCTAAATTTTCTTCAATGATACTTTTGAAGTGTAACCAAACATGATCTCAAAGACTAAAATTGATTTTAATCTCAAACATACTTTTGAACTTTTTCAACAAAAATCCAAACATAAGTCTTTAATACTTGAGTTCAACACTACACTAGTAATTGAGTTTAACTTCACGGTTGGATGCTTAAATAACATAGTAGGAATTCAAAGGGATACAAGAAGAGAATAAGGGAAACATTTGTAGCAAAACAAAGAAGATAGAACAGCAAAAAAAGGAGAAGGTAGCGTAAGAAAGAAAGAGATGAGCGTATAAAATGAGGGCAATTTGGTAAGAGATTGGCGTGGATGAAAGTTTGTGTGTTTTAATTTGGTACGTTTCTCTCTTCTATCGCAAGTGATTATTTAGAGAAGCAACTCCTAAAAAGCATAAAGCTGGTTATTTTCTTATTCTGGTTCTTGAATTTTTTTTTTATACAAACATCTAAAAAAATTGTTTTTTAGATCGGCAAAAATCTAAAAATTTGTTATAAGTGATTTTTTCATAAAAAAGTGATTCCTTTCAGAAATAATTGTAAACAAATGCACTCTAAAAAAATTGTAACCATATTATCACAATATAATAAAAAGCTGAGAGGAAACGAGTAATTAAAGTTGTTTCATATGCATGAATCTTGAAACCTTTATTTATTGAGAAGTATACTACTATAAATGGTTTCTAAGCTCTATATTTTATTTTTTTGTTTTACATATTCGACCTCATCAATGCCATGAATCATGATAAACGTGGTTCGTAAATTGTAGTAACAGCACCATATGCATTCGCAGTTTTTGATGTCGTACGACTTTTTCATTTTCTTATTGCCGTCAAAAGCAGAAATAATTAATGGAGATGGTGCTTAAAGCTAAACTTAATGTATTGCTCCGTACCACCACAGACATTGACACGTTACACATTCAATTCACTTTGTGCAAACACGTTCAGTATAGGAACTAGCTAGGAACGACGAACGTCATATGCAAACGGCAACGCATGCTACCATGCAATGATGCTTATAAAGTCATTATGTGACAAGATCTCAACAATTTGAAGATGATACCCATAATTAGAGTATCATTTCATGTCACAAGTTTGTATGATTATGCATATTTTGAAGCTATCTGACACCGTATAAAACTTTAAAAGCTGTTGCCCAATTTTTTTAATTAACATGTCTATTTTATATAAATGCTCAAGAATCAAGATCTCTTCCCAATTTATGGATGAATGTAATGTCAAATATATTACTATCTATCGTATATGTATTACTCTAAGTCTCTTTCAATACGCGGGATTTAAGTTTAAAGATTTTTTTTTCTCTTTTAAGAGTATGCTAATATATTAACATTTATAATTATGTGTTCTACCTAACGGTATGATTCTTCTTATTGTTTTTTTTTTTCCTTTCAACTGGCACAGTTGCAGCAAATGTTATTATAAGCCACGTGAATTCTGGTACGCAGAGATCATTAATTAAATTTCCGTACAAATTTCTTTAACTGGCTAGTTTGTGCATGATGAGTTCTGAATGCAATTGCTGTTTTTAATTAGTCTGAAAAGAAATCAAGTATTACCATTTGCATTGCTAGCTATGATCTCAAAGTTTATGCGCAAAATCTGCAGCATTAAACCGTTACAGGTTTCTCCCACTATTATGATTACGCTGTTCCCTACCCTACAAATCCCTTTCTCTCTGTGATATCGTGATCCACAGAAACTAGAGTAGCTAGGTTGATATAGAAATTGACATTTTCTAGAGATATATAATGGTAGCCCTATATCACTGCCCCAAATCAAGTTATTTTTTCGTTGTTTATTTTTGTCTAAACATTAGTCTCAAAGATAAATACTTTGGCAAAGATGGGTGAGCCAAGGTCAACATTGATAGAGATGGACATGTATCGTAAGAGGGTTATTTTCTTTTGAGATTCTAATGGTTAAAATTAAGCAATGTCGGGTACTTATTTATAGGAACAAAATTTGCTTTGCCGTCACCACTTCTACCAGGTACTATCCAAAATAAAATGTGTTAGTACTGTATATAGGCTTAGTAATTCTTAAACCCAAATTAAAGTGAGCAATGTGACGATATTATTCCAACACCTTTTTGGCACTCGGCGTGACCACGAGCCGTTGACTAATCCTTATTGGGAATCTCACAGGAATACGATGAGTTTGGACAATTTCACCACAATACCATCTTGAATTTGAACCAGCTAGAGCTAGCCCAATCTCAAACTCAAATTGAAGGAATCAAGCGTTGTCGAAGGAATATACTGAAAAAAGGATTTGAAGGTGGAATATTTAGTATTTGTAGTCATACAGTCAGCACCATGTGTCAGAGTTTTAGTTTAGGCACCTTATCAAAACTTTAGGCAAAAACAGGGAATGGGGGGACCTAAACATGTGCATGAGTGAGGTGAGATAATTGTTTAAACAAATCTAGCAGACTAGCACTATTATGG
Organism: Glycine tomentella; assembly: GCA_007407185.1. Lineage (NCBI taxonomy): Eukaryota > Viridiplantae > Streptophyta > Magnoliopsida > Fabales > Fabaceae > Glycine > Glycine tomentella. The sequence continues at coordinate 64,688 of PYAF01000487.1, read as the reverse complement.
GGGTGTGTTCAAATAGGAATATGATATATTCTTTAGTGGTTCTATAATACAATGTGCTTTCTTAATGTGTCTGTTGGATGGGAAGAGGTGTTTTCATTAGTAGCAGCATTTATCTGGTCAACAGGCTCTGAACTAGGCCACTGTAATATGTTGCAAAGTTAGGTAAATATGTTGGAATCGAAAAATCAGTGAGCGAATAATTAATTACTACTAAACAGTTTTCTTAAAGTTTAGTACTTAAGTATATCGGCATATTGACTTCACTTTTTGAAACCAAAAAAAAGTTTGACTGAACCTTTCAACAATAATTTCTTCATTTACAAGTTACGTGTTGTATCGTGTCTGTATCAATATGTGAAAATTTAGCCTCGTGCCATTGGCTTTGGACGAAAAGAAATTAATTAAAGGCTTTTCAATCCTTCTCGGTAGCATTTAGCCTGTATATAGTTATATTTACATGTACTAACTTATCACCTTATTAGGGCATTCACTTATTACAGAGATGGTGCGATTTGATTTTATTTTTTTACCGAAATCGGTAAAAAGTGGAAAAAATCCACATTTGCTGAAGGTGCGCGAATTCGGATAACGGCTACAAGGGAGAAATTCAAAGGAAATTGTAAATAATTTTTCTGGTCATGCCTTTTCCTCTTTACTTTTTATATTCTCACAGTTTTAGTTTGTATATTCATAATGATACCATGAATGCTTTAGGGCGTCCTCTTCCCCCACCCTTTCTTATTAGTTAGAAGTCGAATCCAGTCTTTGTGTGAGTTATAGTAGATCAGAGTGGCTAGGGCACATTTTGGCTAAGAAAATCAGTGAAATCCGTTTTTGCATAGCTTGCATTCTCAAGCAATTTCTTTTGGACCGTTTTCACTTTGTCAGGTTCATTGGGTTATTGTTGGTTGCAATTTCCAGGTGGCACAAATAATTGGCAACGTAATTATAATAAAATTGTGATAGTACTTGAGTAATCTTGTAAAGTGTATCCTCACAAAAACAAAAATTTGTAAAGTGTATTACAATTTAATAAAATGTTTGATGGGCGCCTTCAAACTGTGAACATACGTCATCTTAAAATTAAACAATTGTTTTTGCGTTATTTAACAAAAATAACATGATATTAACATCAACTGATCTTGTTAACATGGAATCGAACACACACTAGCAATAGTTGGAATGTTTATCCAATTGTAAATAGTAATTTTAATGTCATCGAAAGTAAGTGGAGGAGTTTATATGTAAGATTTTACACTTCAAGATATATATTCTACAACTTGAGGTTGAAAACAAGCACTTTCCTAGACAAATGTTTATCACTATTTTTCTTTTTTATATTTTAAAAACAAGTTAATTCAAAAATCATCATGTAATCCTTACGCTCTTCAACGAGGAATTAAGGATCTTACTTTAAGTAATATTAACTCTAAATTGATTTTGAATTTAAATTCTATTGAGAGTTTGAAACTTCTATAACTATTTTGACCATACATCGATATCTATAAGATTTAGTGATATTTGCTTGCAATTCAAATTTAGTGAAGTTTCGACAAAACAGGAGTTAAGTGAGGATTATAAATTATTTGTTTTAAGATTTTGGATGATGCCAATATCAATATTGTCGTTTGTTGTTTAATTCTTTGATTTGATTTTTCTAAAGTGAATACAACCATTAATATTTGAATTAACTGTTATTATTACATTTTATCCTATATAGTGCACCCCTAAACTAAATCCGAAAAGTTATACAAGTGGACAAGTAGAAGTTTAGAAGTTGATTGTTGATTTGAATTAAAATATTTTCTCAACTTAATATTCTTCAAATTAGCAATGAATATATTTTAACTTTTCCACTTTAAAAGAACTAAATTTTACGTCATTAATACAGATAATTTTTATTTTTTTAAAAAAGACTATAATTCACTAAAATATCGATTAATAAGAAAATTTAATTAAGATACTAAGCATAATTTGATGGTTAAGTTATTAAGTAGATTTTTTAATCATATACGGACCATTATTTAGTAGTTACTTTTTAACCAAGTCCTTAATTATATAATTTTTTATTGAGTTTCTAGGATTTTTAAAATTATCATAAATTGTAAAAATTTTGGTAGTTTCAAATTATCAAAACTAATTTCAGAGACCTGTTTTTTTTAAAAATTTAAGGACCAATTAAATAAATTTAGTCTGAGAACTTATTTGAAAATTGTTAAATTCTACATAGACTTTGTTAATAATGTAATTTAATTTGATAGAAAAGAAAAAAAGGTTTTGTAATTAAAAGTAAAATGTTAAATCGGTGTAAATGATTCATAATTAAATCCTTTAAGATATGAGATTTAACCCTTAACTTGAACATGAAGTAGATATCACTTTACTTCAATAATAAGTTCTTCAAGAAATAGTAAAATATCAAATAAAAAATCTTAGATATCTACCAGATAAAAAAAGAAGTAATTTGTTCATGATTTATTTTTGATCGATAGGAATGAAAAATACTATTATCTTATTCAATCAACTCAACTGATCCTTGACAACTGTTTATGGTTTTGAATCGCAAGTTTTGCCCTCTTATAAACCAATCATTAATGTCTAAAAATCCAAAATTTAAATATCGTATTTCCACAATTTTATCAATTGAAAACAATAATAGATAAACTTAGTCACAACCATAAACAATAATTCGAAATTGTAAGGATTTTCCTGAGGCAGAAAGTAAACACAAGTCTTGCCAACTGTCCACTAAGGAAAAAGAGGTGAGTGATGATGAAAATGAAAGGGTGGAGTATTAGGACTCAGTTGGCTACACACTACACTACTACATTGCCTTTGATCAGAATTCAGAACTGAGGCATTCATTTAATGAGAGGTTCATTTACTATACTACAGTATAGGAGTCCGCGTTATTGAAGGGAAGATGCAAAAGAGAAAGCTGAAGTGTCAGTTTTGGCGTGCACAACTCAGCAACATGCACCCCAGAAATTGAATGGTCTCTACACACTTTCTCACCTCAAATCAAAGACCAAAATGCATTAGGAAAAAGTGTAACAAAGTGGCAATCTTCTCTTCTTTAAGGCTGCTAAAACTACTATAACACTTTGGCATTTAGTGTACTTAGAGTGTTACACAGACAGATACATGAGAAAAAAAAAGAAGAAAGAAGCCATATCAACTCATTCTCTGATTAATTGTTCTTTTTCATTTTTTGCTTTTTTCTTTTCTTGTTTTTCTCCTTCGGCTGCTTCTTTGGCTTCCGTGGCTGGCTGCCTCTGTTGAAAGTTGAAACTTGAAACTCAGTTTGGTGCTCCTGACTCCTCCATAAACAAACACACACTGTCATGCACAGCAACAACACCTGTTGCACTGCACCATTTGTCTTGTCCATCTTCTATTGAACTCCCACTGTGTGTGACTCTCTTCGCTCGTGTAAGATCCTGCTTTACCATTATCTCGTTTTACCTTTATTTCTGTTACCTTCAGCTTCATGGTTGCTTATGTTGTGTTCTCATATTCTTTTATTGTTTTTCCATATAAAAATGATATTTTTCCTCTAAATTAACAAAAGGGGTGTCAGCTATTTATTTTTTTAGTTATTTGTTTTTTTAGCAATGCGTGTGTAGTTGTTTATCTCTACATCAAGGGTTTAAAAAATGGGGTGTTGGGTGTTGTTGGGAACTACACGGAGAGTGAAGTTTGGTGCTTGTCATTGTGATTTGCAAGTTGATCTAAGGCATATCTCTTCATGTGTGGTTGAGAGTTTCACAGCACCACAGAGGCATAAAGTTATGATCTTGCCTTCATTATTTTACTAGATATCTGCGATACATACTGGTGGATTCCTCAGATTTCAGTAGCCCAAGTTTGTTCATGATATATTCTTGCAAGTAGCTGATGTATGATTGTTCATTACTATAATAACTCCATATTCGTGATCTTCTTCATTTATTCCATACTTGGCAAAAGATTCTTGCTGTCTACAGTTTTGGTGGTTTTTTTCAACTGATACCGAGATGCTGTTTTCAGTTGCAGGTTTTCAAACTTCTCAACCATATATACATATATATAAAAAAAAGCATTTTAAGTGTAGTTATAGTTATATATATACACATGCTGGATTTTGAACTTGGAGCTTTAAGGGCACTAGAGGTCTTGGTGGTGTGAATCTTTATTGGTTTTTAAAAAACAAAGAAACAGAAAGTGAAAGATAAAGAAATATGGGAAAGTGAGGTGGAGTCAGATTTGTGTCTCTGGTTTGAGAATTGTTTAGTGTTAACACTCTGTTGGCTATGTCCCCTGAGCTGACTCGGTGCGCCCGGGCTCCGTGGGCTTTGCCGCCGACCAAGGAAACAATCTCTTGTTGGAGTCTCTTCCCATTTAAGAGAACCTTTGCTTAAAAAATTGGACTCTCTCATTATTCATTCACCCTTCTGCCTTGTTTGCTGTCAAGATTCGGTCACACTCTGTTGCACTATTTAACCTTGTTTCTCTATAAACCCCTCTCTTTTCTCTCTTAAAGACAACAACAACAACAACAATCTTGGATAAATCTCAGTGAGTTGGCCCTCAGAGCTGGGGTTGCCTTCTCTTTCCTTTTCTGAGAATGTTTGGTGGGGCTAGCTGCGACTTATTGGATTTAGAAATCGGCTATTGAGTAGTGGTGAATTTTTTTTTAGTTGCTTCGATTGAGTCGGCATCATCTGAGTAGAAGCAGATCTTATATTGTCAAGATGAAGTTCATGAAGCTTGGTTCTAAGCCAGATACCTTTCAGACTGATGGGAACAATGTTAGGTGAGATTATGTATTCTTTTTAATATACACATTGTTGTTTATTACTAGTTTGATGATATTTTTAGCTGTGATGTGGATTACTTTTGTTGATGTGCTGTTGCTGTTGTTCCTTTTTTTTTTTAATTCAAACATAAATAAATTTACATAAGCTGATGAGCATCATATGCGTTCTCCCAACAAGTTCTTTCATTAGTTCCTATAGTTTGTTTTGAAGGTGGTAATTGAAGGAATTTGACAGTTCCTTTTAGTCTTGATTTCCCCTGATGTACTTCATTCTTCAAGGAGCTTTTCTGTGACTAAGGAGACGTTTTTGTTTCATTCCTTCTCATTCTTCTTGTTTTTAATTGGAACAACTTTAATCTTTTCCTATTTTTATCTGTGAATGGTTTCCATCTTTCATAATGTGTGGCATAAATAAATAAATAAAATACTATACAAAAAGATAATGCTGGGCAATGTAGCTTATTAAATATAAATATTAAATATTAGATTTATGAATAATAAACATGCCCCGCACCTGATAGCTATTGGCCTATGGCTGCACATTATGCCGCCTAGCTAGGATTCATACATTCCTTTGATGGTTAAATAGTCTTTTTATTTTATTTTTCTCCATTTAATCTCCTATAACTACTGTTTCATAAGTGCGGTGTTGTTACACTACTATTTATCCATTATTTATTCAAATTATTGCTATTCTTTTATATGACTGATTTGAAAGAACTAAACTATATCAACTTGCATTTTCTATATTTTCTAAAACTGTATTCTTTGGTATTGTCATATGCAAATCATGCTAATTTTATAACGTATTGATACTGGCTACCCATCCCAATTTTCATCATCACTTTTCGTCAGTTCTACCTTACATTGTTTCGAATCCCTTTTAAAAAGCAATATCGATTCATATCATCCAAAATTTAGACATTAAATTTTGGCAGACCACAAACAGGCATATATCCTAATAACTACAGCACACAGCATCTTTTGCTATGTAACTGCATCAAGTATTCAGAAAATTAGCTTGAAAGAAACTAATTAGCTTTCATGCTGAATCCATATTGGGCTTTGAGAAGAAGCTTTTTGGAACGTGTTTGTGGTGTTGTTAAAACAAGCTTTCAAAAGCCATTGTATATTAGTAGAATATTCTCTTTAAAAACAAAGGTTTTAGCATGATAATTATGGTTCATGTAAAACAACATACTATAAGATTTCACATGTTGAGCCTCAAGTTTGAATATCCGAACTCATTATTTTTGTATCACTATTTCTCTTCTTCGTCTTCCCCACTCGAATCATTCATCTGAGTATGTTTAGTCCACTTGAGTAGCTGAAGAAGACAATTAAAAAGAGGGTAAAAGAAACTTCAGAAGAGGGAAAAGGTTTAAGATTTTCAATCATTTTTTTAAAACCTAGCCACCATACTTTTTTTTTTTTTTTTTTTTTAATGTTTTTCATTTTATGTACCTATTTTCAGACAGTTTTTTTCTCAAGATGCATTTCATGTGCAGGTATGTCGCAAGTGAGTTGGCATCAGATATTGTTGTTAGTGTAGGGGATATGAAGTTTTATCTACACAAGGTATGATTCAGCCCAGTAAACTTGTCTAGTCTCCAGCTGAGAATTTCCATATTGGCACCTAGTGATTCTACAAGTCTCAAATCTCAATTATTTATGGCAATTTCTGGAGTTATTGTTAGAAATTCATTTCCCAATATATTAATAATGTATGGTGAAGATGATTCCCTCTTTGATGTTATTTTCCCATAGGAATCATATTAAAGAACAAAAAATAGCATTATTTATGGTTTTTGGATTTTCAAGATACTTAGGGGCCGTTTGGTCTTATTTTATTATGTAATTGGTTCTGTTTTTTATTCCTCAACATGTACCAAAAGGGCACATGGTAACAAAAATTTCAATGGATATACTATTTGTCTACATGTACATTATTGCTCTGATAAAGTGTCATTCATGCATGGCCTTAATAGAGAGCAGAACAAGTACTGACCTATGCTAAGTTGTGAACCCCGTTGAGTCTGAATTGAACAGTTTTAAGTTTCATTTGTTTAAAACTCAGATTTACAAGCCTTTCAGAAAATAAATAAAAAAAAAAAACTGAGATTTACAAAGAATCTGGTTGGGCCACTATTACTTGAAGATTAGTGTAGAGGTTGGGAAACATGGCTCATATTAGTTACAACATCCAAATAAACAGCTAAATTAATTTGGCTTCAAGTTATCATTTTATGTTACTGATATACCAAATCCTTTGATGTGTAGTTTCCTCTTCTATCGAAGAGTTCTCACATACAGACATTGATCTCCCTCAATAATGAAGGAAATGTAGATGAAGTTCAAATTTCTGACATTCCTGGTGGTGCAAATACCTTTGAGATATGTGCTAAGTTTTGCTATGGCATGACTGTAACCCTCAATGCTTACAACGTAATAGCAACTCGATGTGCAGCAGAGTATCTTGGAATGCATGAGGCCATTGAGAAAGGGAACCTCATTTACAAGATTGATGTTTTCCTTAGCTCTAGCATTTTCCGTAGTTGGAAGGATTCAATCATCCTTCTTCAGACTTCAAAGTCTATGCTACCCTTGGTTGAGGACCTAAAGGTTGTCAGCCATTGCATTGAATCTTTAGCAAATAAGGCATGTGTTGATGTATCCAAAGTTGATTGGTCCTACACCTATAACCGGAAGAAGCTTTCAGAGGAAAATGGGATTGAGTCAAACCAGAATGGACTCAGAACTCGACTGGTGCCAAAAGACTGGTGGGTTGAAGATTTATGTGAGCTTGAAGTTGATTTGTACAAGTCTGTGATTACAAATATTAAATC
>PYAF01000487.1:41169-56944 GCA_007407185.1 Glycine tomentella | reverse complement strand
AAGTTGATTGGTCCTACACCTATAACCGGAAGAAGCTTTCAGAGGAAAATGGGATTGAGTCAAACCAGAATGGACTCAGAACTCGACTGGTGCCAAAAGACTGGTGGGTTGAAGATTTATGTGAGCTTGAAGTTGATTTGTACAAGTCTGTGATTACAAATATTAAATCCAAGGCAGTTCAATCTAACGAAGTAATTGGCGAAGCTTTGAAAGCTTATGCTTATAGAAGATTGCCAAAAAATTTCATCAAGGGTATGATCCAGTGTGGGGATGTGTCAAAGCATCGTTTAATAGTTGAAACTGTAGTGTGGTTGCTGCCTACTGAGAAAGGCAGTGTTCCTTGTAGGTTCTTACTCAAGTTATTGAAAGTGGCCATTTTTGTAGAATCAGGAGATAGGACTAAAGAAGAGCTGGTAAAGAGAATTGGGAAGCAACTGGAGGAGGCTTCTGTAAGTGATATTTTGATTCAAGCACCAGATGGGGCTACAATCTATGATGTTAGTATAGTACAGAACATTGTTAGAGAGTTTTTTATGAAGAATGACAATACTGAGATTGAGTCAGTTGGGGGTGATGAGCTTGAGGGGATAAGAAAACCAGGGATTTTATCAGATGCTTCCAAGCTGATGGTTGCAAAGCTCATAGATGAGTACCTTGCTGAAATAGCAAAAGATCCCAATTTACCTTTGTCGGAGTTTGTTAATCTTGCTGAGTTAGTGTCTAGCATCTCTCGTCCGGCTCATGATGGCCTTTATAGGGCTATTGATACATATCTGAAGGTAAACTGTTCTCGAGAAGGGAATTCTTTGATTCAATTTGCATATTTCATTTTAGATTTGTTATAATGTGCTTATACACTCTGGTATTTCAATATAGAAAAAACTATGTTCTCAATATACAGTCATATTTTAGCTTCACCACTAGCATTTGCTGTCTGATAGTGACTTCCTTTTAGAAAGTTGTATGTGGAGGTAACTAATTCATTCATTCTACTTTTTCCTTGCTTCCAAACACTACAGGAGCACCCTGGGATCAGCAAAGGCGAAAAGAAGAGGATATGCAAGCTGATGGATTGTAGAAAGCTATCAGTTGACGCGTGCTTGCATGCAGTGCAAAACGAGAGACTACCATTGCGTGTAGTTGTGCAGGTACTATACTTTGAGCAGTTAAGGACTGCTGCATCATCAGGTACTAGCACTCCTGACATACCTAGAGGAATCAAAGACTTGAACAATGAATCCAATGGAAGCTCAAGGTCAGGGACAACTAACCCAGAAGACGAGTTGGATGCTGTGGCCACAGCTGAGGAGCTGAAGGCATTAAGAAAGGAACTTGCATCATTGAGGCCGAGCAATGGAGTTGGAAACAATGACAAAGATGGAGACACCAAACCCAGCATGGACAAAGCTGTCATGGGCAAGGTGAAAGGGTTGCTCAAGTCAAAGAAGTCTTTCATTAAGATTTGGGCCAGCAAAGGGGGACAAGGTGAAAATAGTGGCTCAGACTCATCAGAGAGTATGAGTTCTGCTAACCCAGAAGAAGCCAAATCTACTCCATCCAGAAATAGGAGGCATTCAGTTTCTTGAAAGTAGTAGTTTGGTTCATTTTGCTGGCTTTTCTATTATTGTTTCTTTTCTTTCTTTCTTTTTACTAGTTTCACCAAGACAAGATTCCCCAACAATAGTGGTTTATCTTTTCTAAATTGAGTATAGTACATATAGTTTAAAATAGTAGAATTGTGAAGAATGGAAATCGTGTAATCCAAACATCTATTCTATCAAATAGTTGTTTAAACCGCCCTTTGCACTTCATTGGAATTGAAAGCTCACCCCATTTCTCTGATGGTATAAACAGATAATTACCACTTACCACTGTATTTATAACATCAGTTACTTACTGTCATGTGTTTTGGTGAAAATCTGAATGGACCTCAGGGTCTGTTATTTCGTGCCTAATGTTTGAATAACCAAGAGTGTTCTATAAAAGATGTCGAATAGTAAATTCGTCTAGTGGTTAAAATAAAGCTATTATTGTGGAGGGGTCTGAGAGACTGCCTGATAACACTTGCATTAGCATTTTGTGGACCATTATTCTAGTTTACAGTCAAACCAATTGTTTTTGCATATAATTTAATGTCCACTTGTAGATTCTTTGAAGATTCATTTTCATTTATTTCACTATGGTACAAGGGAGAATTAGTTCGACTGTAATCCAAAGTGAGACTTCAACATACATTACTTTCCATCTCGAATATAAAGAGAAAAAAACTTATGTATGTTAGTTTTAAATATAAGTAGATTTTAAATAATTTTGTATTATTTAATAAAATTATCCCCAAAATATTTATTTAATTGAGATTGTTTTTCTAATGGCTATATCAATTTTTAATTGACGATAATTTAGAAAAAAAATTCATTTTTAAATAGATTAATAAAATTAAATGATCTTTAACTTTCCTAATTAATTATGATTTTTTTAAAATATGAGATCGGAAAGAGTATAGAAAAAAAAAATACAGTGACATTAGGCAGGTGAGTAGTGGTCTGAAATTGTAATTTAACTATCAAATTTATTTACTATCTAGCAGATGTCAAATGAAACAAACTTGTACCCCTAAAATCCACAGATACATGCTTTAAAATGCACGTCACAGACACTGAAAATTAATTGTGAACCGGCACCCATTAATCGGATTCCAATCTTTCTAGGTTGGATATATTAATGATAATATATTAATAAAGTCAAGGTTACTCCATAGGCCAGTTAATTGTGCCGCGGTAGCTAGTTCAATCAAACACGAATAAATATTACTAATGCAATCAATAGTTTCTATGCTATAGTAGCATTTAATAACCTATCTGTTAACTTCAGTTGGTTAATATATATTGTGGATATTGTAACTTTCTCTACTTCGTTTCTGTCACAAGGTGTGATCAGCTTCATCCGAGCTATACTCCAAAATCTAAAAGCAAGATTCGTTTATTACAAAGGAGTGACCAAATGTTAAAATCGAAGCCGTAGGAACGGTAATTTATTATACATAAAATATTGATCAAGATACGAAAATATAAAAACTGAAATTATTGTCATCAAAATGGTTATTCAATATTTGTACACTAAATTATTATCTGCGTATTGAAATTGAAGGGTAGAGGAGGGTATTTTCCAACTTCAACTGAGATTAGATTCAACAAAAGAAAGGTCAAATTAATTGAAAGGCGTCTACAAGCAAGTAATAATAATAATGCCCAAATTCCATTTGTCTTCCTGATACATTGAAGGGACACAGATACTCCTTAGTGTTTAAAATGAAGATAAACCAATAATAGTCCATCTTTCACAAACTAGTTTTGAAATTTGTATAGCCTAATCAATCTTAATTTATAATATAATATAAGCAGAGGATATATTGGGTCCTGCCCCCCCAATTTAAATATAACAGCAATTTGATACCATGGTGGAGTCACCTTTAACCACATAAGATGCATGTATATAAGGCCAAAGTCTTAGCTGCGAAAGTTTAACCTAATTAATTGGAATCCCATTCTCCACGGACATTAATTTGTTGGGAAATACGCCAAACTCTTTTCATGTGGATGCAGATGTGGTCCATTTCGGATAAGGATGCCAATTGCCACGTATCCAACTTCTGATCATAACATCCAATGCCTATATGTAATATGTAGCTTTAATACGCCAGCTTAATAATTATCATCCTTGTGTCAAGCATCATCAAACATCATATACTACATTTTAATCAATTGGTAAAGCTCAATTGATTAAGCAAGTTTGGGATGGAAATTATAGCTAGATTGATTTCTTGCAAATCAAAATATAAAAAAATGTATTCAGTTACAGCCTCACTAGCTAACTTTGAAAAGCACATGGGAAAGCGTTCACTAATAAAAGATAAAAAAGATAAAAATAATCTTGCAACATTATCATATAGTAATAAACTATATGAATCACTATATTCATGAGAACAATAGAGAATTTCATTTACATTGATCTGAATGGAGAATCAAGCGAGAACTTGATGGGTTGGAAAAATGGATATACGTTGATGGGAATCCAACTATAGAGAAATTCCAACATCTGCGGAGAACCTGAGCCCGTTTCTTTGGAATACTATCTAGCCGTACATTGTTTCCACATGACCCCTACCCATTAGTAACTCAACCATGGCTGAATTTTTATAATATAAAATTATATATGAGTAACATTATTCTAATAGTATTATATTAATAAACCGAAGTGAACAAGGGTTTGGTTGATTAATTGATGATGCATGTTCCCACTCTCACTTTATATATGCCTAACTCATGACCTTCCTTCCTATAAAACCTGCTTCATATCCTTTCTGTTTCTAAGACTAGGTAAGTATATATGACCATTTAATTAAGGTATATTGTCCCTATACACTGTCCCAGTCCAGTAGCTAGATATAAAATAATTAAGATTGTTGTGTGGTGTGGATCAAACTTTTAAGAAGAAAAAGATGAGCTGCAATGGTTGTCGAGTCCTCCGAAAGGGTTGCAGTGACGACTGCATGCTACGACATTGCCTAGTGTGGATAGAGAACCCACAAGCCCAAGCTCACGCCACCCTCTTCGTCGCCAAGTTCTTCGGCCGTGCCACTCTCATGTCTTTCCTTTCCTCCGTACCCTCCAACCAAAGATCTGGTATGCATGTGATGTGATGCTTGAAAAACAGTTGCAAAAGTATCTACTATAAATGTGGATACATGATTTCTGTTCATTTAATTTTGTTAGGAAAACTTGAAACGAGATCTACTATTATTTCACAATTCTTAAGAACTGTTACTTATATAAACGATTATTCAGATGAGAACTACAGTAGTTTTTAAGTCTAAGAATCTTATAACCAATTGCCGCAGGAGATGATATCACTAATCTTTCAAATAGCTAGCTAGCTAGAGATGATAATCTACATCAAATCATAATACTATATGTCAACTGGTCCCATATACGAATTGTTTAATCTTTCTCTAAATTAACAGCATCACAGCCAGTGGTGCCTGGTTGAAGTAATGTTATCTTTTCAATATTTTGAATTACAAGTACCTTCCATTGGATAAACCTTGTTCCGTTAAATTTGGATGAGGATAATGTCTGTACAATTATATATATAAACTCTAATTTGTGTGTGTATTTTTAGTATGCACAGTTGTGACTAAAATTAAGTGCAATATACAAGAAATTCATCTATAGAACGGGTGCAGTCTGGTCAATAAATTAGTGACATATCATTGATGAGTAACTAACCACTATAATTAATTAGTATATATCAATAATGAGGAGCTGTATTTATTTATTTATTATTTGTGTGTGTGAAGAAGTTTGGAAATTAAGTTGTGACTTAATTGTGTTATATATGTATGTGGTACTGGCAGCTTTGTTTCAGTCACTGCTTTATGAAGCAGTAGGGCGTACTATAAATCCAGTGAATGGAGCAGTGGGGCTGTTGTGGACTGGGAACTGGCACCTCTGCCAAATGGGTGTGGAGAAAGTGCTCCAAGGTGGTGCTGCGTTGACCCCAATCCCTCAAGTCATAACAAGTGTGGAGAGAGTGATGGTTGGAGGTGAAATAATAATGTGTCACCAGCCAAAGAAGCAACATGTGGGGACACCCTCTGAGGAGGAATCCCAGACCTCCAAGTTTGGAAGTAGACCACAGGATTCTGCCCCTCAAAGTCAAACCAACCTCCTTACACTATTCTTTTAATTATCTTGCTAATTAGTCTTCTTTTATAAAGAAATTAAAAAAAAATATTTACCCTAAAACTTATAGGAAAGCACAAAAAATATTATAGACAACTTAATTTTTCGTTTCTCGATAATTTTTATTTTTACTTTTGAGTTCTTTAATCAATATCCTAAGAGTACCGATTAGCGTTTATCTTCTTTTAATAGCTCGTTAAGCTTATTATTTATTATTAGTATTATTGGATGAGTATATATATTAAATATTACTTTTTTCAATGTTTCTCACTAGCTAGCATAACAACAATAACACGGGCAAACTTAGGTGTAACTCTTCAATGTTATCTTTTAGTTAACTTTCTTATTTACCAATACAATCTGCTGTAAGTAAGGACTAATTAATGGGCATAAGCAAAATCTCTCTTGATTTCTTAGACTTTCCCGGCCATGAATTAGTTAATCCGTTAACATTTGGAATGTTAGTAATACTTTCTCTAACACTTCTTCTATTACTGATTAAAATTTATTGATCAATCCCACCTCTAAATTAAGAGAGACAATATTAGATGAAAAATGTTAAAGAAAATCTTACTAGTACTTCTCAATCGATTGTTATTGCTTAATTTAATATTTGATGATAATAATTGATGGGAAAATAGATTTTTATAGCATATGAATACCTTGCTAGATAAATCGGCAATGTGTGAGATGAAATGTGACTATGATATTAATACTGGAGTACCATTGTTTGTATAATTTAATTCTTTTAGTTAGTAATAGCAACCGAAACAACTGAGAGTAAAAATTTAGACTTAAATACACTTTTAGTTCTATAGTAGTCAAATGCTAATCACTCTATTTTCAAATATTAAAATTCATTCAGGAAAAAGATATATCACCTCTTTTTGAATACTTTTTACAATTTCAATCAGCACCATCATAGCATGAGATTTCAGAGTTCTGTCGTTCAACATGGAGTGAGCCCTTCCTTGTGGTGTCCACAGGCTAAATTATTGGCAATAAGAACAAAAATAAAGAACTAAAATTAATTTCCAAAAAACTTAAATTCATATCATCTGATGGAAGTTTTTCTCAAGTCATCTGCTAATTTAAGTTAAAATAAATAAAATGAATTTCACATTAATGTAGCAACTTATACTTTTCTTTCAGGTATTGATTTTGTTGTAAGGTGAACAAGGTATCACCAGTAATCTAGACAAGAACAACTCCCATCCTTAAAATGGTGAAACCGATTTCGATCTCTAACTATAATATCTCTTTGATATGCCGCTGAGATTAGCTTCGTAAAAACATGGCAATCCCCACACACTCTAAGGTTTTTTATAATTCTTATAGGCATACTTGAAGGAGAAGCTATTAGTGCAAACGCTATAGCTAGCCTTTCGCTGTGGTAAGAGAGGAAATCTTCCTTATCTTCTTCTTCTACATCAAACAAAACTTCTGACGTTCTTGGCTTGTGACCATATTCTTGTAGTCTTCTATTTATCTCCCCAATCTTCAAATATATTTCTTTTGAAAATGGATGCGCTTTGTCACCTGTGATAAATTCATGCATGGCACCATTAATCTCCACTAAGCTAAAACCAGGCAACTTGTCAACCCCACAATCTTTCATCAGCATCCTCACTCTCTTCACATCATTCCACCTAGCAATGCTAGCATACATATTAGACAGAAGCACATAGTTTCCACTTGTTTCCGGTTCTAGCTCTATTAAGTGTTTGAGAGCAGCTTCCCCCATCTCTAAGTTGCCATGAAGTTTTGCTGCACCAAGTAAAGACCTCCACAAAATTGCATTTGGTTTCATGGGCATATCATGTAGCCTCTCCTCTGCCTCCTTTAATCTCCCGGCTCGACCAAGAAGATCAATTAGGCATCCATAATGCTCAAGTTTTGGTTCCATCCCATGAATCCCCTTCATGGACTCAAAAATTTCTAGGCCCTCCTCTACCAATCCAGCATGAGAGCAGGCAAACATAGTAACTACAATAGTTGCACCATCAGGAACTAGGCCCTCAAGTTTCATCTTTCTATACAGTTCAAGTGCTTGATTCCCATGACCATGAACTGCAAACCCCCCAATCATGGCATTGTAGCAAAACGTGTCCCTGTCAGACAAGACATCAAACAATTGGCATGCAAGATTAAGACAGCCACATTTGGAATACATATCCACCAGTGCAGTTCCCACAAAACGATTCAGTTTAAGATTGTTCCTTAACACATAACCATGTGCCCAAGCACCCTGACTAAGTGCACCTAAATTAGAACATGCACTAATCAATGCCACCAGTGTAACTTCATTAGGCTTTATATGAGACAACTGCATGTCACAGAACAAATGCAATGCCTCTAAGGACATATCAGCATCTTCAAAACTGGTTGAGTAACTAACATGACTTGCACTTTGTGCATAGGCAGCCAACATGGTATTCCATGTGGCCAAATCAGGTTCACTAATTTGATTGAACAGATATCTAGACACACACAATTTTCCATATTTAGCATAGAAATTGAGCAATGAATTTTGGACAAAGGGGTCATAGGGGGGTTGAAGGAATTTCAAAACATGGGCATGGAGGGAAAGACCATGTTGGAGCCATGGATGAGAGGCACAAGCCTTGAAGAGGGAGGGAAAAGTGAAGCTATTGGGTTGCAGGATGTTGTGGGTGAGAATATGGTTGTAAAGTGAGAGGGCTAGATGAATTTGGTCACTGTGGTGAGTCAATGAAGAAATGAGTGTATTGTAGAGGAAAAGTGTTGGGCTTGGAATATGGTTAAAGATGGTAAGAGCATATGTTGAAGCAAATTTGGAGGATGTCTTAAGGAGGTGACTGAGAAAGTATGTCTGAAGTGAAAGACCAGTTGTTAGCATTTGGGCATGGACTTGCTTAAGGGTGTTGAGGTTGTGGCATTTTTGCAACTTTTGGAGAATTGGGTGGTTCAACATGAGGCTACTAGCTTTTGGGTTTCAATTTCATGAAATAAATCAACTTACAGAGAGACTAGCATTATATTGAGGGGCATAAATATAAGCCAATTGGATATGATATGATACGGAAAAATAAGGTGGGCTTAGAAATGGAAAAATTGAAGTTAAGACTGAAGAGTATCATCAAATAACACAGCTGATTCAATGAAAATTATTGGTGTTTGTGTTGATAATAGGAACCGTTACTTGGGAGTTGGGACCCTCTCCTACATTTTTTTTGCCACCTTATTCAGAAGAATAAATTACCAACAAAAATTGATCCAATTAATTCAATTTTGGGTGTTGAATTGAGAATTTTATTGGAAATAACATGTAAATATCTTTATAAACATTGAGACATATTATTCATGCGAATCTTCGAAATCCAATTAATCTAAATTTTTTTGGCATAAAAAATAATGAAGAATCAGAACACGTGCAGAAAAATAAAAATAAAAATGATTCCACAGGCCGGGTTAAGTAGATGGGCTGTTGTCTTCACTGCTGGGTCTATAATTTTTGCATTAAGAGTTTCTTTGTTGGCAAACTAAGATATCTCCTTAGAATGTGTTTCAAGGTTTAAAAGAATTATTTTAATATATGAACTTTAAGGTTTCACATTTATCATGAGTTATAAAAAAACTACTCATACGCATTATTCATTTTTAAGAAAGTAATAATATTTCATTTCACTTTATTTTTATTTATATATATTTAGATTGATGGTAGATAATGAAACAAAAGGGATCGAAATATAATAGTATAGGATACGATGTAATAGAATAAGAGCTTAAATATGTTAGAGATTCTTAAAATATATTCGAATTTCGCAAACCCTCCATACCACGAAATCAGGCACAAAAAAACAAAACTTATTATTCCAAACCCAAAAAGATCAAAACTTTAATTTAACGTTTCAATTTCTCAACCCTCCATACCACGAAATCAGGTACTTTAGTTTTATTCAGAGCTCAAACAAGATAGAACCTTATCCGACCAAAGAACAGAGAGATCCTACACACTCTGTTGGATTCTTGACGGCAAGGGAGGCAGTCTAGAGCCTCTCTTTGATGACAGGGATTGCTCCGACTCCGGTGCCAACGTCGACGTTAGAGGGGTGTAGGGGTCGGAGACGCAGCAACGGAGGACGGAGAAAAAGCCGCACTTGTTGACGAGGGAGTTGATGTTAAAGGGAATGGGAACGACAGAGAAGCCGTAGTGAGTGGGATCCTCTTGGTCGCAGAAAAGCTTCTTGGCACATGGCTCGCTAGAGGAGAAGGAAGATGACGGCGATCGACAATGAGGCTATGGGAGAAATGAAGTAGGCCATCGTTAGTTGCATATATTTAAC
The DNA here is from genome assembly GCA_007407185.1 of Glycine tomentella. Lineage (NCBI taxonomy): Eukaryota > Viridiplantae > Streptophyta > Magnoliopsida > Fabales > Fabaceae > Glycine > Glycine tomentella. The sequence continues at coordinate 46,878 of PYAF01000487.1, read as the reverse complement.
TTTCTTTATTTAATAAAATATTTTATTAAATTAAATTAAATATAAAAATAAAATAAAAATTCAGGTGTCACGTCATGTCATTGATACCTCTTACGTGACTCTGCACATGTATCGCTGACGCATCCAACTAACAGACACATCATCGCGTTTTGGACAGAGAGACTAACAATAGGGATCTTCTACAAAACTTTTTGAAGTTTCAGGGATTAGTTTTGAAATTCAAGTATATTTTAGGGATTTCCAGCATATTTAAGCCTAGAATAAATTAAAAATAATGTAAAATATGTTTGGGGTCCCTGTAAAATTTGAAAAATATTAATTTGATCCTCATAAAAAAATTGTATTAATTTTTTCCCTATAAAAATAAAACATATTTTTGATGGTTCTCAATATTAATTTCGTTAGACGGTTCCCTTATGTGGCTAATAAACTTAATTACTTTCTTTCTACTTTTATGAACACACATAGAAGACATCATAACCCATTGTTGTTTCATATTCCTCCTTAATCTCATCAAAAAGTGCAAGAAAATCGCCTAAGAAGTAACGAAAAATTATAATTTTTAGGGTTTTTAGCTGCAAAAAATTGTTTAATTCATTTTGGGAGATTTTACTACCATAAATTGTTTAATTAATTTGTAATCAAATTACATATGCAAGTTTGTTAATAACATCAAATTACAATCTAATCGAGTTAGCACATATAAAAATATATTTTATTTCTACAGAAACCAAATTAATACAAAAAGTTTTATGAAAATTAAATTAGTACTTTTCAAATTTTACTAGGATTCCAAATATATTTTATCCATAAAAATATCATTTTTGTTCAAAATTGAGTGAAAAGATACATAATGACTTAATAAAAAGGCATGTGCTATGTTTTAGTTTTTAGTATTTTTTAAAAGTAATTTACTCTTATACAATAAGTAAAAATTACCTTGGAGAATAAAGCTCCCACACCAACTATTTTGAAGCATGGACTACTTTTTTTTAATTAAGCTTTTCAAACTATTTTGATGTCTTAGATTGTATTATGGAATCAGTAATATTCAAATTATTCTCATTTTTATATTTTTAATGACACTAATGATGATATAAAATGTAGTTGAGGTATTTTATATATGTTTTCTTTTGTTTTAGTTTTTCTTGTTGGAATATTTTTTTTTATGCAAAAGTTCTAAATTTATATTTTTAAAATATAATTGGACAAGAATATATATAAATTTTTAAAGCAATTATTATAAAAATAACAAATTTTATTTATATGACCATTTATATTTTTAAAATATAATTGGATCCAAAAAATGAAATATAATAAATTAAAATTATTTAATTCAACAAAGAATTTAAAATATAATAAATTTTAATTGTTTTATTTGAAAAAAATTTAAAATTCAAGGAATTTAAATTGATTTATCTAAATAAGAAATTTTAAAAATTCAAAAATTTTAATTGATACATTTTAATTTTCCTAAATTTTAAATTTTCTGAAATTTTAAAATACTCCATTCAAATACGCTCTTAAATAAAATATTCAAACACTGAATTTTATCTTAAAAAATTTTAAACTTCTGTTTAAATTACTTTCCCTATTTTAAATATTTCGTCTAAACATATTCTAAAGACAAATCAGAAGGGAGATTTCAGACCGGTAAGGTTTAGTTATGAAGCAAAATTATTAATCTCCTAACGTGATCAGGCAATAATTATTTGTAATTAGTTTTATTGACGGTTGAATTTGATATATATCTTGTAATGATGAAAAATATAATTTGTATGCAGCGTGTACCAATCAATTTCATCAGAGAGCATTTCCATAACAAGCGGAATTTGGAGTTACGTGTTAACGTTGCAGATAAATCGTGGCATGTAAACTTGGGTGGTGATGTTCCAACAAAGTTGTCTAAAGGTTTACCCCAATTTGCGAATGAATCTAAGTTGCAATATAGAGATGTTTGCATCTCTGAGTTGGTGAACAGAAAAGCTGTGGTGTTTGATGTTCACATTTTTAAAGGAGACTCTTAGACAATAATACATTTGGAGCTCTTTTTCAATCCTTAATTCGTCAAATTGACCTTTTATTGTAGTTAATGATTAATCTTTAAACTTGTAAATCGAGCAGAACATGACTATCATGTTTGCAATACTTTTATTATTAGGTTTGAGGACAGTGTATGCATTAGTTCAGCTAAATATTATCAGTACTTTAATTAATTCAATGTTATGTTTATAAAGATTCTGGTGTATTGGATACTCTATGTTATGTGTTATAAACTGAAATTAAATGGAAGTAGAAATTAAAAGAGAAAGAAAATATAAGAATATTTTACTTGATTCAGTATCAGGAGAAATTTCTTATTATCTACATCTAAGAAAAAAAAACTTGAATTCCCTTTATTAACACTAAAGTATCAAAGAAATATTCCAACAGCATTTCTTAAGATTACAAGGTCAAACTTTCAACAAAAACAAAGTCTCAAAATAACAGGTAAATGTGAAAAAAAAGGTTCACATGGAACAAAAGATAATTACTCTTTTATTAATATCAAAAACAAGCATTACTCATCCTTCAAACAGTTCCTTACATATAATAGCCTCAAGAACACAACCGGATCAAATCCGAGAGAGATGACCTCCACATGCAATACAACATCAACAGGAACGCAGAACATAGATCATAAAAAACCTATATTATTATCACTCAGTTTTCGCTCACCAAACTTAAGATTTATGTAGAAATAACAAACCCTAACAGAGTTAAGTTACAAAGGAAAACCAAGAAGATGAAATGAAAGTAAAATAGGAAACTTTGGAGTGTCTAAGAAATTAGAAGGGTAAAAGCCAAATATTGGAATGTCATGTACCTTTGTGAATAAAAGCCATATATATTTCAAGCCAGCAACGCACCGTTTCATTAAAACAAAAGGAAACGGTTCTTGGGTTTCACAAGCCCAACACTGTGCATAACCTTAATTAGTTTAAACAGTGAGTTTATTGAACTTCTTTTTTTTTTTTTTTTTTTTTATAGTTTTTTAAACTTTAAAAAATAGATCACTGACAGCTTGGAGGTTGAAATCGTGAATGCATGCACCTATCTAGGACATGACGTTGAAGTTAAGTGTTAAAAACTTGGTTTGTAAAAGTTGGGAAGAAAAACAACTACTGCACTTTGTGTTTCTCAGTTAAATTAGTAATTTGAAGGATGGGTTTAGTTTATTTAGAAAATGCAAAACCTGACTTTAATTTGTATAACTTGTTTATAATAAAAAGTAAATAAACTAGTTTTAAATTAAGATGCCTCGATCAGATGAAAAATTCATAATCTTCTACCGTTATAATGAGAAACGGAAATTTACATAAAATTGTAATGCTAAATTTGAGTTGACTTTTTTACAAAATTAACATACAAATTATAAAAATTATATTTTGTTTAGTTTGGAATATATATGCGTAAGAAACTCGTGTAGAGAAGTATATACAAGTTGTGTAATAGATTAACCAAACTAACATTTTCTATATTATTGTTTTAAATTTAAAACAATCATGTCACAGGTTAGTAAATAAGCAATTATTTAATATAAAATAATAATGTATATCAGTAAATAATTGGTTCAGTATGTTTAACTTCTGTAAACAACATTTATACAATAATTCTCTACTCAATAAAACGGATTCAACGTGTAAAATAAACGTTGGAGAAAAATATACTTCCTAATTTAAAGTTACAGTGTTTTTGTGATTGACTTTTTATTATCTAGCTAGAATGATATATATGTAAACTAAATAGCAATAAACAAACGAGTTTGAGTTATTTCTTTTCTTTTATATAATTGAACAAAATTTTACGAGTCAAAGAGTAAGTAAAATTAGATAAGACAACTTGTGGTTTGACTTTTGATGATAAAAAAACATTATATGTTAAGTATCCTTAATTAATGACTGTGAACAGGTTTACCAAAATGTAGAAATTTGATCAGGAGGGTTTGCAGAAACATATTTGTAGCATGCAGCAATTTAAGGAAGTAGAACGTTGGGGACCCGAATTTATAATGAAAAGTTCATTAATTTTGGTAGCTGGATAAAGCCTTTTCTTCTGTAAATTAACAGACAAAGGCGCAGCAGCAGAGATCTTCCAAAATCCAAATGGTATGGGCCATTATGGTTTAGTACAAGTGCTACTTCCTCCGAAAAATAGCAGCCAAATTATCCTCCGAACTCCCAACTCCGAACTCCATATACTTTAGAGTAAACACTTTTTGTCTTTGTCAATTGAATTTAACTTTTTAAGTATGACCTTGTTTAACTTTATTTTTTTTCTTGTTAACAGAAAAACAACAACGAATAGCTCCATATTTCAGGAGAAAGTATCCTCAAGTAACTCAATGACATCGTGTTATTCCTCACTTTTCATTTGAATGTATTAATTGTTAATTTCATTTTATATTCTTAATTTATCGTGGAATCTATTAACTAGTTAGATATTCATCCATTATTGGCCTAATAATAATACTATAAGCTACACTTATTGGTAGAAAATATTATTCTTTGAATAATTTGTAATGTCATTAAATATAATTACTACTTAAGTTATTTAATTTTATAGGTATTTTAGAAATAAAATTCAAATTCATATTATTAATTAACTTACTTATTTTTATTTAGTTTTGATGACTTAGTTATTCGTTTCTCATATAAAAGATCAGAATCAATATTATACTTTGAAATAAAGGTTATACTATATTTCAAATTGATGAGCTTCATAGTAGCAAATATATTTGACGATAAATTATTTTATGAATATTCTCTTTCAAACCTTAATTGCCACATTAAGAAACACTAGTCCTTTCATTGTTTTCAACCTGCATTTGTAATTCTAGATATTTTAAACTTTGTTTAATTCTGTATTTGGAGCCACTTCTCAAACCCAAATAATCACATTAAGTAAGTAAAAGAGGTTGAAAAATTATCCTTGACATGAAAATCATATTAAATCCAGATTAAAACGCTTAATCAAACATGCATTATATCCTTGGTAACTTATGTGAAGACATGGAAAATCACATCAGATCTGGATCGAAATGCTTAACCAAACATGTGTTAAATGGGCAAAAAATTAAATTTAATATAAATTAAATAAAAAATTAGGAAAAAGGGGCAAGTGGGCCAAAAATTGGGAAATTGGGGCAGCCCAACACGCCTGGTTGGGGCGTCTTACAACACGCCCAACTGGGGCGTGTTTGGGCTGGGGGTGACACCTGGCAGGGTAAAAAGGGAGGTGCAGGGTTTTCGCGATTTTTTCGTAAATTACGGAAAGCGATAACTTTTGATCGGGACGTCCGATTGACGCGAAACCGGCGGCCACGCGCTCGAAATTGAGAGGAGAAGGCCTGGGCAAGTCCCTTTTCCCAAACGATGCCTCTAAGTGCCTTAAAAATGTAATTTTGTCTTTCAGCCTCCAAAAAATTGCTCTTTTTTTTATTTTTTAACTAATCAATCAGTGAATTGCACCCGCATTTTTAGTTTTTCAATTACTTCTTTCAATTTCGAGCGTTTTGACATCAAATACGCCTCCATCGGACATTTCTATAAAAAATTATGACTGTTTAAAAAATTTGTTTGACGTACATATATGGGTGGAAACAGGCCAGATCACCCTTCGTTAGGCCTGGCCTGGGCCTGTTTTTTATTTTCTTCAATTACTTCTTTC
>PYAF01000487.1:2980-41069 GCA_007407185.1 Glycine tomentella | reverse complement strand
AGCAATTTTTTGGAGGCTGAAAGACAAAATTACATTTTTGAGGCACTTAGAGGCCTCGTTTGGGAAAAATTTTTGGGCAAGTTCCTTTGGTACTTGCCCAGGCCTTCTCCTCTCAATTTCGAGCGCGTGGCCGCCGGTTTCGCGTCAATCGGACGTCCCGATCAAAAGTTATCACTTTCCGTAATTTACGAAAAAATCGTGAAAACCCTGCACCCCCTTTTTACCCTGCCACGTGTCACCCCCAGCCCAAACACGCCCCAGTTGGGCGTGTTGTAAGATGCCCCAACCAGGCGTGTTGGGCTGCCCCAATTTCCCAATTTTTGGCCCACTTGCCCCTTTTTCCTAATTTTTTATTTAATTTATATTAAATTTAATTTTTTGCCGTGTTAAATGATTTATTTATTTTAATAAAAGTGTTTTATTTAAATAGTTAAAGGAAATAATTAATATATCTTGAATATGAGAAAAAGAAAGGGGGCGGGGGTTTTGTTTTGAAAATTGATTAGGTCACGCGCTTCTTCCGGCATTAGTCGGTGTAATTTACATCTATCCATTTTTTGAACCTTCCCTTCCCTTCCCACCCCAAAACTTTCAAGTTTCTACAAAATCGCAGGCATGGCTTCTGCGGTGGCCGCCACGGGGCGAGAGTTGTCGAATCCTCCATCGGACGGCATCAGCAATCTTCGCTTCTCGAATCACAGCGATCATCTTTTGGTGTCCTCATGGGACAAGGTATGTATATATCGTATGCTCCCCTTTCTTACTATGCTATGTTATGCTATGCTATCAATTCCATTCATTGCTGTGATGACGATTCTATTCAGAGCGTGCGGTTGTATGATGCTAGTGCAAATGTGTTGAGAGGAGAGTTTATGCACGCTGGCCCCGTCCTCGATTGCTGCTTCCACGACGATTCCTCCGGCTTCAGTGTCGCCGCCGACAACACTGTTAGACGGTCACTTACTCACTCTCTTCTTCAATGTCAAACTTAGCTACTTTTCTTGTTCTTCATCCTGTGAGCTAGTTATGTTGTTCTTTATACCTGGATAACTAAATTACACTTTTCTCCTTCATGTATCCTTAAATTACATTCTCTTTCCTTTTAATTTACTTTGTTTACGATGGATTAATATGAGTTGTACAACAAATGTTAATTTAATGGCTTGCGCTCAATGTTTCTCTTCTTGTGACTCTCAATACCATTGGTTAGTTTAGATTTGAATCCCTCCTGTTGGCTTTAATACTTCAGAAGATGAAAGTGTAAATTATGAGCTATGGCTGTTTAGAACATGATTTTATATTGTGAAGTCCAAAATTCGATTACATGATGTTCAAAGTTGACTGCCCATGGCATTGGAAATTACATTGTCTTTCCTTTTTATTTTTTTTAGGGGAGTCTTTCTTTTTTATTTAAAAATTTAGTGTCTTTTTTTTTTTTTTTTTTTCTCAAGAGATTAATATGATTCACACTTTAGTTCATCTTTGTGTGAATAAATATTCTCTTTTTGTGACTCTCCTTACTTACCATTAGTTAGTTTTGAATTCCAACTACCCGTTTTAGGACTTAGGAAAATAAGATGAAGATTATGAGTTAAGTTCCTACCCTAAAATTATGTGTATATAAAACAACATTTTATCTTCTAAATTCCAATATTCAGTTGTACAAAATCCAAAATTAATTCTCAGCGCCATTTGAAATTGCAGCAATAGAAAACTCCCCTTGGTAGAGGCTTGCTTACTGTTGCTGGTTACCACTTAGAGAGATTTAAGATTAGTTTATATTTAGAATGGATTAAAATGTAACACAATTAATCTCTATGGAAAGGGAAATGTAATTTTTAAATTAAGGGGAGAGAAAGTGTAATTTAAGCATTTTTGAGTGGAGGAGAGGGCATTCGTCTCTAAGTGGAGGGGAGAGTAATTAACACTTCATATTATCATGCTCCAGGCTTGTCTTCAGCTCTAACAAAGAGGATATTCTGGGAAGGCATGATGCTCCTGTTCGTTGTGTTGAATACTCATATGCCGCAGGTCTCTCCTTTCTATCTCTATAATGCTGACCTCATCTCATCTGTGTTACTAATTACTATGTCACTTAATTTCTGAACTAAAGAAATCACTCTTGATAGGATATTTACTTCTATCTTGTCCGTCACTATAGGGCAATTGATCACTGGTAGTTGGGACAAAACCCTGAAATGTTGGGACCCTAGAGGTGCAAGTGGCCAAGAGCGCACACTTGTTGGGACATATCCACAAGCTGAGCGTGTCTACTCTCTCTCACTGGTTGGACATCGCCTGGTTGTAGCAACAGCTGGAAGACATGTTAATATCTATGATTTGAGAAACATGTCTCAACCTGAACAAAGAAGAGAATCTTCTTTAAAATATCAAACCAGATGTGTGCGCTGTTACCCAAATGGAACAGGTGAATTTAACTGATGGCTATAACTCAGTCATTGATTTGTCTGAAGATGACACACTTATTTCTGTTATGTTTCTCAGTCAAGATATTTGTTATTCTTTGCTCAAATAACTGCTTTGTGCAGGATATGCACTTAGTTCTGTTGAGGGCCGGGTTGCTATGGAATTCTTTGACCTCTCAGAGGCTAGCCAAGCAAAAAAGTATTTATTTCTCTTTATACAACTTTGTTATCCCTTTATAATACTACTTGTGATATGAATATTTTGAACTTCTTGTCCATACTTATGTTAGGATAGTACAGTGCATATGAAGAAGAACAGCATATGTTCACTAACTTCTACCTGTTAATGACCTCTGTCTAACCTTCATGCAGATATGCTTTCAAGTGTCACAGGAAATCAGAAGCTGGAAGGGACATTGTCTATCCTGTGAATGCAATTGCATTCCACCCCATGTAAGTGTTTTAGAGTGTTCTGTCACCTGAATTTTAATATCTCCATGAATAACGAACGAGACAATCTAGAAAGGATTTAAATTGCTCACTTAATTGTTTCTCTAGGATTTACAGTGTCAATAGCTGTTGCTTGTATCTTTAAAGGATCCTGTAGAGAAATATGAATATAAATTATATTAAGAAAATTTTCTTAATAGCTTCCTTGTGACTTGAAGTTCATGCATTAAAATCTTGCAAGCAATCTTTCCAGTTGTGGTTGTAAGATTGCCTAAACATCTACCCTTCCAAGACTCCAATGGTGGGATCCTAGTACAGAGTCACTGTTATTGGTTTAGATTTATTCATCCAAAATAGAGGGACAAATGTTTTTTCACAGATGTAGTTTGAGTATATAAATACATTAAAGTGGTTGATGAGGGTTCTGGTTTACATCCATCCAATACCTTGTGTTCCCTCTCTATTCCACCTCTCTAATCCTTAAAATTTCAAGAGCTCCAAAAATAAAACCCTGTGATTACCCTTTAAATGGTGTTTGAAATTAAACGGTGTTGTCAGCTGTGCATGTTAGGATTACCAACTTATGTTGACCCAATCGTTATTAACAAAATGCTTTATAAAAAATGTCTGCAGATATGGTACATTTGCCACGGGAGGTTGTGACGGGTATGTTAACGTATGGGACGGAAACAATAAGAAGAGGCTATACCAGGTTTTATTCCTTTTTGCTTTGCATAATTTGAGTGACCAGAATTTTCGTAAGGTAATCAAATCGGTTACTAAATTGCTGTTTTCTCTTCTAGTACTCAAAATATCCAACTAGCGTTGCAGCACTTTCGTTTAGCAGAGATGGACGCCTGTTGGCTGTTGCATCAAGTTACACATTCGAAGAGGGACCTAAAAGGTATGCTCTCTCTCACTATGAACTTTCTCTCTTATATTATACGTGCTAGTTTCAAGTAACTTGTTCATATTTTTTTCAGCCAAGAACAAGATGCTATCTTTGTTCGTAGTGTAAACGAGATTGAGGTCAAGCCGAAACCCAAAGTCTATCCCAATCCTCCAGCGTGATTCCTGATGGCCATTTTGAAAATAGGAATTTCTTCGTTTGTTCTTTTCAACTGTTGCACTTACTCTTTGTGAACACCAAAAACTACTTGTAAAATGTTGTGAAGCGCTAGGTAAATTGTTGGATACAGGTTGCTATCAGAAATGGCTTTCCTATTTTTTGTCTTTATTCTCGTCAAAAGTAAACTAAAATTGATAGACATCCTTTAAGTTTAGTCAGCTCAGGAGCAAAATATGAATTGTTAGTGTGCAGGTTTTTTTTTTTCGAACAATGCTCTTTGCTTATTTTTTTCACTTGTTTTTTCCATCTCCTTTTTCCTTGGAAGACCTATTACAGTCTCGTTCAATTAAAAAAATAAAATCAAATTGAAACTGATGAGTCAAGGAATGTTGTACTTCTTCCTCAATTTTGGCACAGTATTAAAAAGTAACTTGTCCTATTAAGGCCGACATCTGTGGTTGACCAAATAATGGAATCCAGTTAGTCCTTTATATCTCAAGATAATATAAGGGGTGACAGATGTATCCAATCAATTGAAAACAAATAGTAGTAAAATAGCTACTTCAGTAACGAGTGCTCCTGATCTTCAAAAAAAAATTATATGAATGTATGAAGAAAAGTTTTTTATGTATTAAAAGAATATTGATACGACTTTACCCTTACTGGGCACAATTAAAAAGGACAATGTCCTTAGTTAAGCTGCAATATTGGCAGGAAATAGGCCTCGTGTTGCTTTGTGGTTGGAGTGTATTCCTGGCTTTGTTTGTTCTTTTTCAATCCTAAGTACCGCTCATCGCGCTAATTGTTTAAAAGTCGTCTGTTTGATTTTGGTGACAACGACATCTATCTACAAAGACTTCAATTGAGAAACTAAGTTCATTGGGCGATATTACTTTCAAACTAAGTTATTCATGTAAAATATATATCTACACGTTTTCGTGGTTTTCATAAAAAAAAAATTCCGGGATGAGGGAAACAATCTCGTTCTCATCATCGTACCTTACTCCGTATATTTTCATTTTGTTCTATCGTTGAAGAGCTGTCACAATTGTGAAACACAAGAAATTTCGTAGAGGAAAGTGAAACAATTGTCCCGAAAGAATTAATGTGAACATGTTGAAGCAAGCCTATTTTTGCTATCTTCACTTAAACAGACGGTTAGGTACATCTTTTTGCTGTGTTATCATGATCACGTTTCACCTGTTTACAACAACAAAGATCATAAACACATCTTCAAACATCTATTCTCCCACCGACTAGAAATTTGACAGTCCCTCGTGAATAAGTGAAAGTCATGTCTCTGATTGCTAAAGCTATAGTGACAAGATACAATACAGACATATACCAGGGATTCAAATCAAGATCTAAGCAACAAACTACCTAACAAACAAATGATTAGTTGATTACATATATAGATATATACATAGCCACTCGCTTTTCCTCAAATGACAAGGTAATTGTATACAGCTAGCTAACTAGTGAGTGAAAAGCCACCTCTTTTCCTTTGTAAATTGTATATTCAGAGACGAAGATATACTACACACGACATACAAGACCGCAACATGTTTCAAAAATGTCAAATGAACACCAAAAGCCAGCGATTAACCCCATTCCATTCTTATTACCTTCTATGTTATATCTCCACCCTGTGGAAAATAAAAGGCTTGGAGTAGTGTTAGCATTAAGAGTGAGTTGTCAAATAAGATCAGTTCTACACACGTGTTGTCAGGCAGCTGGAAGTTGGCACACAAGAAAGTTGTAACATATGCGTTCTTAAGCTACAATCCTTGACCTGCCAGAATTATTAGATAAAAAAATAGCAATAAGAATATTGATACAACATATTAGTATGAGATAGCTTCAAGCAAACATGATTACCTGCATGGCTGCTAACGAGGACAAAAACTCCTTGCAATGTTCAAGCAAAAACCTTTCTTTTGAGGTCACCTTTAGGATTTCCGCCACCAAGCAGTTAGTTTCTTCCACCTGCTAGAAACTCGTGTTTTTAGATATACTACCAGAAGTGCAAACATGTGCTTATCTGTAACCCAATAGGCCAATTCCCCCCGCCCCCCCAAGCAGTTGCCTATTATAGATATAAACGAGCAAATTAGCGCAATTGGTCATGACTCATGACTCTTTTCTAAATTAAAAGGGTTCCAATGGGATTCTAATCAGTGTTTTTGCTATGCTTTGGTTGTTGTATAGAGAAAAATGGTGTTGTATGTAAATCGTCCTGTAAATCGTCCCACCTAGTGAGCTTAGTTGTTACATTTAATCTTATTTTCATCATATTAGATGAAAAGCTAACCACAAAGCAAAACAATATCCTTACTGGTTGCAGAAATGAACCAAGGCAACATGGGTTTATTGCACCTATATTCTTATCCAAGGAATAGTTCAAGGAACCATATATCAACAAATTTAAAACAGGTTAAAAACACAATTCTCAAGCCACAAAGGAATGAAGAAAAAAAAAATTATAACACATTCGGAACTACCCCAAAGGAAGTAGAGCTTAAAGTAAACAAAATGGACACTGACATGCAACACAGCAGCACATCAAATACTAAAAAACAAGGATGAGAATGGATTACACACATACACACACAGTAGCTAGAATGTATCAAAAAGTTCAGTTCAAAACTACTAACCCTTAATCTTTTACAGCATTTATGAAAGATTCAAAGTTTGTGCTTAAACATCAATTTGAATCAAAACTCTTCAGTTCATTCTTGATTATATTCATAAAAAAAAAAAAAAATAAACATTAAAAGGTAAGATGATTATTTGGTGAATCGGGGATAGGAAACCAACCTGCATGACTAATTAAAAGAGCACTGCACCTTACAAAAAATAAAAATAAAAATACAGAAGATATAAAAATAATCACCTTTGAAGAAAGAGAGTATATCGAGGATGCCATTGCCTGCATCACATCAACTGCTGACCCCAAAGCATCCTTTAGATTTGGTACATCAGCCTGATAAAGAAAAACAATTTCATATTTGACAGTCTATTTTAGAAAAAGTGCGCAAAGTATAAAAAATCAAAAAAGAAAAATAGAACATACTATTGCTTTTTCAACAACTGGAAGCCGGAGGGTACTGGCCTTCAAAGCTTCAGTTGCTCCAAGCAAAGAACTGGAGTGATCTCTATCTAGAAGGGCCCATTCCTCCAAATACGAAATCTATTACCAAGCACAATAAACTTCTATTGAATTGATGAATGCTGATTATGACTCTCGAGTAAACATAGCATTTAATCCTTACAAGATATGGTTGGAAGTAGCAATATTGAATTGCTAAAATATTGTCAATTCATCAACTTTGCATCAAGTTATAAAGAGGTCGTGGACTTCAAGAGCAAGCAATTATTAATAAAAACAAAAGCAATACAGATTAAAATGTGAATTTATCAAGCTAATCACCTTCCACAAGTTACATTCACTGCACAAGATACATTGTTTTAAAATTGAAAGCTCTGAGGTCTGAATCATACCTGTCCTTTTAGAATGGAAGTTAACTTCAACTTTTGCCTCAGTAACACAAGCTTGATTCTTTTAAGTATGACTGAATGCCGGAGTTCTGAGATTGTTACCCATGCATTCCACAAATGTCTCTGCCATAATTAAAATAATTTAGGTTAGCCTACAGTATATTTGCTGGTGATAGTATTGTAACTGTTATCACCCAATAGTATAGCCATTATCATCCTAAACATTGTGGGAGTAAATAATTTCACAACACTAGAAATTAAATGTGCCAGTAGAAATCTACATGCAGAAAACACAACTTTTGGATAAAGATTTCAGAAAATTTTAATCCAAAAACAGAAAATAATGAGTGAAATTGTTGAATGTCACTAAGACCTATGCATTTCTGGGGCCTAAAAAGTGTTGTAAGAAAGATCGAATGGTGTAATCTTCATTATACACCTGACTCAAGGTCAACAAGATATTAGGTCAAGCTATGCTACCAAGAATCTTTCTCAAGAATATACACTTCCACCGACTACTTCTATTTTCTGTACATAACACTTACTTAAGTGTGTGAGAATTCAAGACACTCCTTATCTCTGTGTGTGATATGTTCTTTTTGTCCACGTAGATAGAAGGTTCACATTTCCATTTGAATCACTCCTTGTAAACATCTACTTGTAACAAGTTGTGAACTTGAGCCAAACAAGGGACAAGACTACGTATACATTTCTACACAACAACTTTTTGCTATACAACATCCTCATCAAGTCACTACGGACAAAGATAATATAAAAAAAACTGCGTTCCGTAGTATAACTAAAAAAACTACATATTCCAGGTTTTGATAGAAAAGTATAAGTATAACAAGTTTCACCATCTTAGTCAATCAGCATTCTTAAACCTAGCACATTCCTTGAAAATGAAACCTCAAGACCTTAGAAGCCTAAACTTCTAGCACAGTGCTTCTCAAAAGTAGTTTGATAACGCATTCCTAAGACAAAGACCCTATTAATCTAAACCACTCCATAAAACACACTGCAACATACAAGCATTAAAGTTTAAACAACAAAATTACTAAAAGATATATTAACAGACATTCATATCCGGGACAAGTAACAGCAACCATAATACTTTCTAAATATGGTATGACTTGATACACAGTTAACCATACCTCAGCATTCAGTTTCTGCACCATAAATGTAGCATCTGCCCTTGCATTCACAAAACGCCACTGCACATACCGGTTATACAGAAGCCTCAACGTATGCGCATCAAATATCCGATCTTCCCCAATCTTCCCTCTCCGCACATCGGCAGAGAAGCTAAGAATCGAGGGTGTGTTACCTGAACCACTATTGATAGAACTGGCAACCGTGCTCCTCACCCTAGCAGGACTAACCCCCCTCGAGGGGGATGATCCTGCCCAAAGCTTACTCGGTGAAGCAGGCCGAGCATTCACATTCCCCCTGACAGGAGAAGCCATGGTTCGCAGCGACAACATGGGACCATCACTATTATACCTTTTCAACTGAGCATTCCTGTTTGGCACCCCAATTCTAGAAGCAGGGCTGGTTGACAAGGGTGAACCGGGATCCTGAAGGCGGCGCAGCCGGCTATTAGTTTCCTGCCAAAACCTGGCAGACACAACAATGCCACGAGGCTCCTTAGTGCCCTTGGCAGCCCCAGAAGTGTCATGTGCTCCTGAAGTGCTCCCAGAGGAAACACTATCAGTATCAGAAGCAGTGAGATCAGAAGTCAATGAAGACTTATTCACCAAATTCCCACCACCACCACCATCATTATTACTATTATGATTATTAGCATTAATATTACTATTACCCTTCAACAACTCAGCTTTCCCCAAATCCAAACTCAACCCTCCTAACCCATCAAAAGAAGCTCTCCTCTTCTCACCCTCCACCACCATTGATTGCTGCAAAGCCCTCACCACTTTCCCAAACCCATTCCCAATAACCTTCTTCTTTTCGCTGATATCCACACTCTTGGAGAGATGATCCACATGCCGGGTCCTCGCCGGCCACCGGTGCTGATCCGCCGGCCTCGAATTCTCCCCCTTCACCGGGGTCGCCTTCCGTCGCTCCGGCGTGGCGGCCTTCCGCGGCTGCGGGGTGGCGGCAGCGGCCTTGGTCTTGCTAACGGGTAGCGAAAATGCCTCTCCTTGAAAGGAAACCGACAGGCTCCGAGTGGAAGTCACGAGAAGCTTCGCCGCCTCGGGAAGCGGTGTCGCCGGGCGTGGGCGGCGGCGGTCCACGGATTGGGAACGCTTTGGGACTAACGGCGTAGAGGAATTGGTGGAATGCGAGAGAAGAGGGGATGGGAATCGACGAGAAGAACTCGTTGTAGATGTTGAAGTTGAAGTAGTTGTTGTTGTGGTTGAAGAAGGTGAAGGTGAGTGAGACATGTACCTTGAAGAAACTTGCCTACCCTTTGGTCTTCTGGGGATGGTGCCATTAGAAGAGGTCAATGGGTCTTCCGAAATGGCAGCCACCATTTCCGAAACCTGAGAAAGAAGAAAAAGAAGGAACCTTGTCCCTCCCTCACATTGCCTCTCTCATGAGGGTTTCCGCTTGCTCTGTTCTTCTTCCGCCAAAACTGAAATCTTGGGTATGTCTTCCACAGTGTAGATCAGTGGGTGTGGCTCAGATTCAGCATTTGGGGAGGAACAGTGAGTGAGTGAGAGAAATAGAATAGCGATGCAGAGAGAGAGAGAGAGAGAGAGAGAGACGTAGGTGTTAAAAAGAAGAAAAAAAGAAAAATAGAAATAGAGAGAATACTGTGTTGTAGAGTGGAGTTTTTTGCAGGTGAGGTGAGTGAGCCTTTGGGGTGGGTTTTGGTTTTGGTGAATCTTTGGAGGAACGTTAACGTGTTAATGTTAATCACACTTATTATTTTCCTAAGCTTCATTTAATTCCTTTTTCTTTCTTAGGCTCAATGTTATTATTCCTTTTCTTTTCCTTAATCTAAATGCAATTTTATTCGGATTGTGTAACCTAATAATGCGATGCGTAGTTGCAAGGTGTAAATTTCTCGCTGCCGTTTACTTGTAAGGAAGGGAAAAAGAGAAAAAAAAAAAAAAGTATATACCATTTACTTATTGAAAAAAAAAAGTATGAAGATAGTATCATTCAACCTGGAACAAGCTAATAGAATAAAGTGAAAAGTTTCATGGCTAAAACTTCTTCACTACAGTAACAAGTTCAAGTCTAGTCCATTGTAAAAGGGAGTTCTTCAAGATGTCCCCCCCTCCCTTCCTCCTTTTTGATGAATTTAATTTTAATTTAGAGCACACAAGTATTTTAAAATTAAAGTATAATGTGCAAAGATGACGAAATAAAATAAAATTATTAGCTTGATGTACATAGTAATGTTAATTATTCATATACTGAAATTTAAGAAATATATACTGTATGGAAAAATATTTTTAACTATAAAACAATATATTGAAGATCACTTACTTTCATATATACTATTATTTTTCCTTTTGAATCATATAATTTTATTACTTTTTTATTTGTTATCTTTATAGAAACAAATCAAATTACTACAAACATAACAAAAGTTTTTACATTAAACTTTTTTTCCTTTTTAAACTTCAGTTATTTACTCTTGTTTCTTTTTATGTTATATTTTGTTCCAAAAAATTTACATGATTATATTCTTGAGTTAATTTATTTTAAATTATTTTTTACATTAAAATTTGAAATTTTTCTTTAAATCAAAGTTATTTCATTCTTTTATATTAAATTAAGATATTACTTTGTGAGTGACTTAACTTTTTAGTTTTCTCTCCTTTAAAGAACCACATGTCATTATTAACTTTTCTTCCTTTAAATTTAAATTCAAATCCTTTTTAATTTTTTTAAGATAGATATGATGCCTAGCTTTTATTCATATTTTTTTTAGTGTACTATATATAGTTTCTTCATTTTTTTTTATTTTTCTAGGTTGGTGCAATACATGTAATCATTGTTATTTCAATATAATTTAAAATTTAAAAATAAGTTAAGAATAACAAATATAATTGTTTAAGTAAGAATAGCTAAAAAATTGTCACACTCAAGAAAATGTAGTTTAATTTACTATGTAAAAGTAGAATAGGGTCAATGCCATCATTTTTGTATTGTCAAAGTATTAAAAGAATTTAATCGCAATAATATGATCACGTTACTTTATACCAACACATAATTAAATGGTAATTAAAAAATAAACCTTATTTTGGTAACTAATTATGGATTTCATTAAATCTGACCATTAATGGAGTCTTTAACCAATTAGTTTATACGCGGGTTAGTGACCATCCCTTTCACAAACCGATATTGCATCAATTTATGCTTGGTTCAAAGATTCAAAACCCTTTTTATTTTTCATGGAATTCTCGGTTCAGTTAGTAGCTTGGCATTTCACAATATTTGGTAGGAGAGATTTGATAACAAAGAAAGCAAGTCGGCCACATATTTAGACTTAAATTAAACTTAAATACAACAGATATTTCATTTTATTTTTTCTTCTATTATTTTTCTTCTTACCAAACATGACATTAATGTTGTTCCCTTCAAGTCTTCAACTAAGCGACTGTCATGAATGATACTTTTTCATAGCTAAAAGTACACGAATAAGGAAAAAAAACAGTTATATGTATTTATATACACACAGATTATTCTCAATATTCATTAGATTATTTCCACTATTTCCTTCTTAGTTGCTATATTAATATGACTTGAGCACTGATTGTGTAGGTATCTTGCAAAATTAGTCAGTTACAAGATTCAACCCACAACTACATATATTGTGTTGATTTAGCTATTTCTGCCATGAGGACTAGATGGTTCTCTTTTTCAAAATGGGGAGAATTGAAGTATTAATTTAATTATAATTAATGAGTAGAGTGTTTGATTTCGTGTACAAGAATACAAAAAGAGCTTCAACCACTGTATGTGATGTTTCCTGCTTTCACGTGTGTATATAGGATGTATAAAATAATATAATAAGTATATATTATACACTGAGATTTGCCACAAGGAGTGACGTGAGATAGAAAGATCACTTCACTTCATTGAGAAAGAGATGAATGAGCTAACCATAATGAAAGGAGCTCTAAATCAAATACAGTGGTTGATGCTATCAATGAAATGCCCAAAAAGCTTAGGCATTATCAACCAGAAAGGCAATGTTGCCTAATTGTGATTTTTGCAAGCTAAGCTATAATCAATTTATTATTATAACTAGATTAAGATGCCACATCCCTTTCTGTCCCTCTCCATCTACGCCACTCATTGCAGCCATTGAACGCATCTTATTTCTAATTAATATCAACATCCTCCAGTTTCTTCTTTGTTTTCTCCAACCCTTTGGTTCTTCATGTACTTGTTTGTCCCTCTGTATCTTCTACTGCCTTTCATTAATAATATCTTCATTGGAATAAAAAAATATGTATAAATAAACATAAAATATCTTCCAAATATTTTATACTACTATATAACTTCCTTTCTTTTTCTCTTCCCCTCGAATGTGCTTGCTTCTTGTTTGATCTGAAAGCATCTTGTGTTTTATTAATATTTAAGATGGTGACTATTTCCTATACTGAGGGCGTAATTCTTTAGTTATTTAATTAAGGGGCTCGATTAAAATGATTCTTTTCTGTTGTCACGGGTTCACAGTTATTCTACCTGGGGTGTATTTATAAAGTAGTTTAAAAACCAAGGTGGAACAAGGTTGAGCTCAGGAGCTAATTAATCAATTAAAGTAATATAGTCAAGATTTGTGAAACTTGTAAGGTAATGGTTTGACAAAAACTTTAATCTGAGTAGTTGCATATAATTCCAAATCTTCACTAGTATTGAAGCAACCCTTTCCTTTGTAGTATAATTTTACACAAAAATTCCCTTCTCTTCATTTATGTGAAAAATATGTTCCATATTGTGATAATGTGGTATCAGAACCGATAATTACTTTAACATCTCTATCCAAAATAGTTTCCATGTGATCTTATAAACAGTAGAAATTACAACAAACATAGGGCTTGGGGTTGGTTGAATTCTTGTTTTTTTTTTTTTTGCTGTTAACTAATAATTAGTTAGACCAACATATGATTATCCACCACAACTAGCTATTTCAACAGAGAAGGATACTGATTGCTTAGTCCTGAGTTTCTTAACTTTGGCTCCAGATAGTTCATTGCCAAATAATATTAACTATAAAACTACAGGTTCATATTCATGATCATAAATAGTTTATGAAGCCCCCACTTCAAGTTGACATTCATTGATTTATTGATTGTAAATCCCATTCAGCATTAGAAAACACTCAAAACAGAAGATATGGTTATGTTATTTGATTAACGAATCCATGGAAAATTAATGTATCATGGAATGATGAGAAAGGCATAATTCTTTAGAAGCATGTAACTTAAGTTACACTCAATGGAATAATTGGATAAAAAGTAAACACACTCAAAGATGTCTGTTTATAGGGTATTAATTAACTTTGCTTCGAAAGTGATTATGGGTTTAAGGAAATAATTCTTCCTCTGTCCCATAGCTTTCCAACTTTGCTTCTCCTTTCCACCTCAACCCCACCAAGGAAAGTGTGATTATTTTATCAATGGGAAGGGGAAAAAATGTGACAAGCAACTTTGGGGCTCAAAGTTGGTGTAGTATTGGCGGCTATTCTGCATGTTCAAAAATGTGGTTATTATTGTTATATTACGCTGAGATTAATAAACCTTGAAGCCAAAGATTCAAGATTCCTGATATTTGATTTGTTGAGCTAATTCTTTGAGTACTTAAAGAACCCATTCTATGCAATTTCCTATTTTATTGCTTAACATTTTGGTTTTCATTCTTACTTTGGAGGATGACTACATTTGACAACACAATCAAAACAAAACCAAAAAGGAGCCTTAACATTTCGTACCACCCTACCCTAATAGATAAATTTAATACTCTTAGACTCTTAAGTTTCTATAAAATCAACTACTTTCATAATATACTATATGATACATTCATAAAGCAAAAACTCCAAGAGATCATCTCTGAGAGATTTTCTCTTTCTTCCTTAATTACTATGTAAAGATTAATTAATAACTGAGATTTTACTTAATGTTGATTAAAAAAGTTCACTTCAAGGAAAAACTATCAGACAGTCTCATACCTTTACATATTTATAATCTTAATCAATCTCTACATGACAGATAGTCTTAAATATATTACCTTCCTCATCTATTCCTATCTTAAAGTGCAGAAAAATGACTGGGCCATAATTATCAACGCTGCACAAACTTCAGTGAAAAGTCCAATCATCATAATCTGTAAAACAGTACACAATTTTTGTTACGAGAAAGAGATCTCGAAAATGACAGCTTACTTGTATAACGAAATATTCTTTTCACAGGTCATGCACTATACGATTTAAGAGAACACCTCTTGTACGATTGTCACTTGCTTATAACGTATAACAAAGCCATGTATATTCTAGCATTCCTTCTAATTCCTCTATCTTTTTTATTTAAGTACTAGAAATTGTGGTTAATTATCATTCTAATTGATACTCGTAATAAGCTATGTTCGGAAGCTGCGATACAAAATAATACGTACTAGTGGAATGAATAGGATCATTTTGGGGATAAGATCATTGTTTGAAACATCTTTGGGTGATACAGTAAGTTGGTTAGGAGGGGACCCTTTGCACGGCTTTAGAACTAACTTTCTATGCTCTTAAATTAGGTGATTCGCAGTGGGGAACAAAATAAACAAAGTAATTTTTTTTATTCTTTTATGTTAGTTATTAGAAGGACCACATAAATGTATTAAAAATTGTATTTAATTTCTGGAAAAAAAATGTAAACAAAAAAAATCAATTAGGAATGATGTAAAAAAAAAATACACTATCAATACATACTATTTACTCTTTTAAAGATTTAATCACTTCACCCCTCACTATCTTTTTTACAACATCTTACCAATAAAAAAAATACAGCTAGAGGTCACTCTTGTTTTGGATCACTCTACTTTAATGGATTCTTATCCTTTGCAATTTTTTTAAGTTGCAGTTTTCCATCAAAATCCGAAGTTGTTAACAAATACATCTTATTGAAATTTAATAATGTAACATAAGATAATTTGAACTTCAAGTTACAACCTATTACCCAAATGGAGATTCATTATTCTATTTATTTTAGTTACAATGCAGTGATGCTTTGGTAACATTAAAAAAACAACTCTTCATGGTCTTCGTAGGATGGGCAGTAAAAGTTATTATGGTGATGGATAAGGTCCAAATCCAGAAATGATAAAAACATTGGAGGAATGGCAGGTGAGGGATTCATATTCATGCATGAAAAGAATTATTAAAGAAAAAAGTTAAGATGCTGAGTTGCCTTCAAGATGAAGGAAATTAGAGCTCCACATTTAGTAGTTGTTGGTACAACTTATAAAGCAGGTACATTAAAACCACGGCAACGGGCTCAGTATTAAGTATTTATCCACATTACAACCATGGTTAGCAACTGCTTCTGCCCTTATCCAGTTGAAACATGCTTCCTTTATTTATTAAATTTTTTGCGTTGGGCAGGCACATGCAAATTTTATTCAGCTGTTCCGAATTAGTTAATAAAAACGAGTTTCAATTTTTAAAAATGACTAATTTTCAAGATGGGGGGATGCCCCTTCCCCCTTTCAAATAACGTACGTTCCTTCAAAATCACAAAACAAATGAGTTCCTATTTGTTCATGTATCAAAGCAGAACATGATTCATTGGTAGTTTAGCTGCTAATTGAATTTCTTTTTTAGATTTCTCCATTGAAAGAAAAAATCAAAAGATTACTGGCAAAAATAAAAATTAAAGCTATTTCTCAGTTTTTTTAAAACCTATTTCTTCGAGGCATATTCCAAGAAAGCATGGAATTATGACAGTAACTTTCTCCTATCATGTCAGTATTCAGTATCACTCATCATTTACCAAAAACTACGTATTAGTTTATTAGACGACCTAGAAAGACTTTATACACTAAATACGGTAGCTTACGAATTTTATTGTGGAACTAGAAACCTACTATAAAACTTTCATGACTTCCAAATTCAAATGATAACCACTGCAATAACAAGATCAAAAATGCTTTTACCGTCGGCCTAAATTTTGTTTTAAGCAGTAAATTCAACTAAAACGCCCACAAAAAAATGACTAAGGGTTGCTAATGCAAAGATTGCACAAGCATGCACCTGTATGATACGCATGCACTGCAGAATTATTAAAGGATAAGACAGGGAAGCCAATGTAGTTCAAATATAAAAAGGATTCTTAGTTCCTCAAATTACGTCTGATAATTAATTAGATGAAAAAGACAAGTCTCAAGTTTCTTCAAACATAACATCCTCAAAACATCCTAGTACCAGAACATAATATTGGTCCGTAGATGACAACAAGCTCTTTTAGCGATACTGCAACAGCAAAAAATGTAATGAGAACTCATGGCACGAACAGTAGATTGATACAGGTAAATTCGCATTGAACTACTAAGAATAAAATTAAGAATAGCACATCCAAGTGTGTACCTTGATGAAGCCAATTTCCTTGGCATTGCTACGGAAGCACTGCCTGCAGCACATAAGGCCATACTTCCTGATCAATCCATGTGGATTCCCACACACACGGCTGCAAGAGAAAGGGAGAACAAGAAACCAACAATCACAATCAGCAAAGCCCATCAAAACAATTGAACTACAAAGAGTAAATGTAACAAAGCATACACCAAATTCACCCAACAACTATAAAACAACCTAAAATCTAATACTCAATGCAACAACATCCAAAACCATTCACACTGGGTTGGATCAGTATACATGGATCAAACCAATACATGTTTCATTCAATAACAATGTGAACTAAAACTACACCAAATTTATAGACACCGTAAAATCAAAAGGATGGGCCATTTGATGTAGTCAGCCAAATCCAGCTACCCATAAGCTATAAAGTTATCCCTCAAGTTATATGGTGCAACCAAACATATGATGTTAAAATAACGGCAGCAAATATGTAATCTAATTTAAATTAAAAATATCAAAAACACATGCTAATGTTAACAGGACTCCTCGAAGCTACCCAACATGATTACACAATAAAAAAAAGAGAAATCAAATAGAACATAAAACATTAAAAGCAACGAGTTAGGGTTGTTACATTTGGGATCAAAAGAAAACATTGAGAATAAAAAGCAAAAGACTTAACGATGGGAGTGAAAGAGTGACATACCAAGTGCGAGAACCAGGACCGTAGTTTTTTGGGTGAGAGTTCCAAACGTTGGAGTGTCCCATTGCTACGCCGCAGAAAAGGTTCCGATCCAAAATCGCAGTCGCTGAAAAATGTGTACCAGAACCCTCATGGCTCTCCGCAGATACCAATTTATAGATAAATACTCAAATTAGGGTTTTCTTGTAGTCAAACCTCAATTGGGCTATATCTTAGCCCAACTCCCATCTTGTTCCTTTTGATGGTCTTATCGCTCCCTGGACTGGGCCTTTGAATTCACTATCTCTCTCTCTCTCTCGAAATATTATTTCGATTTCGAGCTCTCTAAATTTAATTAAGAATGTTTTTAAAATACTTAACGAAAACCAAGTTCAAAGAATTGATATGGAAAAACATATTGTTAGTGACTATTTTATAAATTACATGAACATTTATAAATATAGATAATAAAAATATTAATTTAATACATTAAAAATATTTAGTCATAATAAATATATATATATATATATATATATTGAGAATATAAATTGAAAATTTAAAAATATAAATTTAAAACCCATTTAGAAAAAATGATGTGACGGATCCAAATTTTTATATTGCTAATTTTTTGAAAATATGCAACACCATTCGCTTAAACTCCTATATTTTTTGGTCAAAAAACAATTTATGTATTAAGTTAATGTCATTATTATTTCTTAACTAAAATGTATTATTTATTCATCGAAGGAAGATGCTTTCATGTGCCAAGTAAATGCTAGCTATCATATATTTTTTCCAACCTAAAGCCATATTCGATCAAAAACTAATTCATGCATTTAGGGAATGGGGTATTACTTCTTGAGAAAAAAGATTATTTACATGCAATTTAGTTTTATTTTCTTATTCAATTACAAACAATGCTATTGAAACTGGATTCAATTATAACCATTGTTATTGAAACTGGATCGGATCCGGCAGTCCGATCGGTTAAGTTGGAAATTGGTCCCATAATTGGTCCGATTATGTCATTGAACTGGTCATGCAGTTGACTCGGTCAAAATCGACCAAAATCAATCAGTCGGACCGGTTCATTTTTTTTATGTGTTTTTTGGATTTTTTTTAAAAAAATTGTATTATCATCAATAATTATTTTGGATTTTGGAGTATGAATGAACTTTTTTTACTCAAATAATGTTTTATACTTATATATAATAGATATATATATATAATTTAAATTTTTAATATATACCAGTTCAAACCAATTCAATTACTAACTCATCGATTGGACCACTGAACCATTGACTCACTATCTCGACCGGTTCAATGACCGAACCGATTTTCATATACAACTCATCATGTATGTGAATTTATTAATTTTTATGATAATTACTTTAAAAGTCATATTAACGACGAATTATGATTAGATGATGGAATAAAAGAATTTTATACTATACCATTAAATTCTTGGCAATAAAATTAATTAACTATAATTTTAAAAAGAAATTACAAAAATACTGCAATTTTGAAATAAATTACAAATCTATAGCAACCAAACACATCCACGTGAGACGTGTTTGGTTGCTATAAATTTGTAATTTGTTTCAAAATTACAGTATTTTCGTAATTTCTTTTTAAAATTACAATTAATTAATTTTTTTCCCTTAAATTCTTATTTCTTAATCGAAGAAAGATGCATTCATGTAAGGAGTGAATGCTATTTTTTTTCAACCTTTTTTCTGGTTAAAAACTAATGACTCAACATATTAAGATTCATTTGAAGGTAGATTCATTTGAAGGTTGAATTTTCTTGAAAGATGCTCTCAAATATATAACCTCAATGATTAAACCTAAGATAATATCTAACATATATAATTATATGCTAAGAAAATAAGCATAATTAATGACGATTTAACAAAAATCATTTGAGTTTAAATCGCTACTAATTTGAAGACTTGATTGATAGATAACTTATAAATATATTTATATGCATTGATTTTTAGACATTCTTGACTTGGTTAAATTTTAAGACCCACAACACCTAAACATTTTTTTTTTAAAAAAAAAAAAGGAATTGCATTTTCTTCTTATCCTCTTTTTTATATTTTTTTATTTTAATTTAGCTCAATTTTGCAGTTTGGAAAGGGAGCGAATGACAAACTCAACAACAAAAGAGCGCCGGGTTGGGAACAGGGTGCTGGAAAAGCACAAGACTTTTCAATAATCCATTTGTGTTAGGATTTCTCATCTCATCTAAACCACCACGATCAGAAGAAATACACATCTGAATAGCAATTGCGACACGCCGAAGCTTCATTCATAGTCAATTCCCCACCTCCGGCGACCCATTTAGGTACGAATCTTTATTTCCCCTAACTTCATTGAATTTCCCAACTTTCTTCAAAATCTTGCAAGGGGTTTTCTTTCTTCTCTGATAATCGTGCTTATATTTCTCAAATTTGTTCGTTTTTCAATTTCCCCCAATCGCGTGCCCTGTCTTTCTCAGCAATTGTCCTCTGATTTGGTATTTCTAATCAGTGAATGGTTGAATTCGATTATGGTTTCTGATTGAAATCTTAATGAATTACAGATGGAGACATTGTTTGGAAACTAGGGTTTAAGGGAACTTTTGCTTTGGATCATATAGGGGGTGTGCCGGAGCAAATGAGATTATGATTTTGTAGTTTTGCTCAGTGATTGTGAGAAGGTTCTTGGGCAGAATGACAATATCCAAACACAGCTTTTCTCGAATTGACACATTGGAGCTGAAAGCTCTGATTGTTCGGAAGGTTGGTCATCAGAGAGCTGACAAGTATTTTGATCAGCTTCGAAGATTATTGAGTTCAAAGATAAGCAAGTCAGAGTTTGACAGGATTTGCACTGTGATAATTGGGAGGGAAAATATCCCTCTTCACAATCGACTCGTTAGAGCGATTTTGAAGAATGCTTGTTTGGCTAAAGTCCCACCTGTGAGAGGCTCTGCAATAGTTGGGAGTGCCACCAGTGTAAAAGATTCAAATGGGTCGCAGAGAGGCTCTATTCAATCGCTGTTTGGGGAAGCGTTTCCTCCTTCCATGCGGAGGCTCAGCTCTTTGGCTGCTCGAGACCATAGGTTTAAGGGCCGCCAAAATGCTTTTGGGCCGCTGGGCAAGCCCCATTTTGGTCTTGCGTCTGAAGAATTGGTATATAAGACACTGGAGCAGCAGAGTGCAACAGAACTGAATTCCCTTGGCAGTAGACCTCCGATTTCTGTTGAAGAGGGAGAGGAGGTTGAACAGATGGCTGGAAGCCCCAGCATTCAAAGTAGGAGCCCAGTTACAGCTCCTCTCGGTGTATCCATGAGTTTTGGTCGTGGTCGTAGACTTCATTCTAATGTATCATTATGTAGCAAAGATTATCCAGAGACCTGTCACAGCAATGGATATCTCCCTGACACTAGATCTTTGAGGAATTGTTTGGAGCAAAAGTTGGAGAAGGAGGGTTTAACTGCAACAGTGGATTGTGTAAATCTATTGAATAATGCACTGGATTCGTATCTGAAGAGGTTGATTGAGTCCTTTATGGATTTAGCTGGATCAAGATTTGGAAATGAGCATCTAAGAGAGCAAAACAGACAGTTGGTAACCAGTTCAAATGTATTGCTACCTGGAAGATGTATGCAGACCGCAACAAGATCTGCCAGTGCATCTGTTTCAGATTTTCGTCTTGCAATGGAGTTAAATCCACAAGTTCTTGGACCCGATTGGCCCATACAACTAGAGAAGATTTGCATACGTGCCTCTGAAGAGTGAAGCCCCCTTTGTTAGCTGTAGATCAGAAATTTACCTGTAGATGAGACCAAAAGGCAGGAGTTAGTCATCTGCGATTGTTGTAAGCTTGGAATGTTGAAGCGTTTACTTCAGCGGACATAAATTTGGATTTCTCTTTTCCTGAAGCCGCACAATTTACCAAAACAGAATAAACTATAGCATTTTACATATAAAGATTGATGATGGCCCGGGAGTGAGTCATGTTAATAAAAAAACATGTGAACCTCTAGATAGGATTAAGAAGTTCATTGTTTCATACTTTCATGAGGGTCACCATTCTTCGATAGTATCCAGTTCTTCTTCTTGTTTCTATCTTTATTTATTTTCTGTTGTGCTTGTTTTAGTTCAGCAAATTTTCAATGAAATATAACAATGTTCCATTGCTAGTTCTAAATCTCAACTGTGGCCGGTCAACTGTATTTGACAACAGGTTTTGAACTTGATATTGGATTACTGCGACAACTTTCCTTACTCCTTACTCTTAATTCTCATGGTTAATTTCAACTAAATAAGACAATGAATCAAAGGGCTAAAGGTTTGAGCAAGTTCAAGATATTGTATATTACTGACTGTTTATTTTTTACATCTTTTTTGCTGCTCATGTGTTTCACACTGAAGTCTACCACGGTAGTGCTTCATCATTATTCCCCCAAACTAAGCCATATCAGAGGATTTTCTGGACAATGTTGTTGATTCATGTTAGCCTTATGGTATCTACCTTCCATGCCAGGCAATTCTATTTCTGATTCGAAGAAAATTTTCCTCGGGGTTAACTTGTTTGTTGGTTTTACTAACATGGTGTTCCATGATTGATAGATAATCTTGTTCTTTAAGCAAATGTTCATAAATTCAATCCTTGACTCGTGCATATGAAAAAACATTTATTGGGAGATGTCAATCCTTTAAATGGAACTCAATACTTTGGGGGATTAATCCTTAGTTTTCAGTTGAGAGATATCTTGGTTCACATCAAAACTTGTTTGTTGGTTTCAAAAAGGTGTTGGATGCTTTGCAAGATATCATTAGTAATCCTTTAAAAACTAGATTAAGCTTTACTATTGAGTAATGAAACAACATTGGCTTTGTTGATGAAACCAGTATATCATGTGGGGTGATGCTAACATCAATGTCAACAACATCTTTAATCCAAGTTAATTGGGGTCGGTGGTAGATGAATCTGATGATAAATCGTAAATGAGACAGAAAGAGAATGGGAGAGGGAAAGAAAAAAGTGAAAATAAGACAAAAGAGAGAAAAAAAGGTAAAATGAAGGAAAGAGAAAAGAAGGGAAAAAGAACTAAAACAAGGGAATGACTGGAACATAGAACTACTAATTGGTTTAACTCTCCACCAAGCTTATAGCTTTTGTCCACTCTGTCCTAAGACTTACCGTCCGTCAATCTATATCTTACTTCATTAGGTCTTGTTTAACTACCTTTCCTCAGGCAAGTTTCGGTCGACCTCTACCTCTCTTTGTGTCGAGCTCTTGATAACAAACTCTTGTTCTTACGGGAACATCCAATGGTCGTCTCATAACGTGTCCAAATCACCTCAATCTATGCTCCCTCATCTTTTCACATATTGGTACCACTGATACCTTTCTTCGAATATTTTCATTTCTTAATTTATCCATTTTCGTATATCCACACATCCACCTTAGCATCCTCATTTATGCTACCCATATTTTATGCTAATGTTACCTATGTGCTGGCCTGCATTCCGCTCCATATAGCATTGTCGGTCTTATAGCTGTTCTATAGATTTTTCCTTTCAGTTTAAGGGGAATTTTGTGGTCACATAAAAACCCTGTTGCACTCCGTCATTTCATCCACTCTGCTCTAATTCTACGATTTACATCTCCATCAATCTCACCACCTTTTTGCAATATGAATGTTAAATATCTAAAAACATTTTTCTGGGGTACCTCTTGACCAAGTAGATGCACTGTGTCTTGATCACTATCTCTTACTCTCGAAAACTCACACTTCATATACTCTGTATTACACTTGCTTATCGTGAATCCTTTAGACTTGAAAGTGTTTCTCCACAATTTCAATTTCCTATTAATACCATCTTTGGCCTCATCAATAAGCACAATATCATCTACAAAAAGCATATACCACAATACTTCCTCTTGAATGTCTTCCGTTAGTTCATTCATCAGTAAGACAAAGAGATAAGGACTAAGAGCTAAACTTTGGTGAACACCTACCGTGATAGGGAAATACCTTGATGTTCCATTACAAGCTTTCACACATGTGGTAGTCTCATCATACATATCCGTGATTGCATTAACATACTTTAATGCTACCTTTTTCTTCTCAAGAGTCCACCATAAGACTTCTCTTAGGACTCTATCATATGCTTTCTCAAGATCTATGAACACCATATATAAGTCTTTCTTCTTTTCCCTATACCTTTCCATTAATTGTCTCATCAAGAAGATAACTTCCATGGTACATCTTCCTGGCATAAATCCAAATTGATTTACGGAAACTTTGGTCTCCCTCGTTATGCGATGTTCGATAACTCTTTCCCACAACTTCATGGTATGGCTTATGAGCTTGATGCCTCTATAGTTTGAAATTTTTTGGATATCTTCCTTGTTTTTGTAAATAGGCATAAGCATACTTTTCCTCCAAGCATCCGACATCTTATTTGTTTGAAAAATCCTATTAAAAAGATTGGTCAACCATTTTATTGTCACATCTCCCAAGTCTCTCCACACTTCAATAGGGACGTCATCAGGTCTCAAAGCTTTATTATTTTTCATTCTCTTTAAAGCCTCCTTAACTTCATGTGTATTAATTCTGCGCACAAATCTTCTATTCAGATCATCAAAAACGTCCTCCAAAACCACCTCACTCTTGTCGCCATTCCCATTAAAAAGTTTGTTAAAGTAGTTTAGCCATCTTTTGCTTACATCTTCATCCCTTACCAAAAGTTTTTTTTTTATTTTCATCCTTGATACATCTAACTTGGGTGAGGTCTTTACTCTTCTTATCCCTCATTTTTGCAAGTTTGTCAATACCTTTCTCCCCATCTTTGTTCCCAAGATTTTTATATAAATCGTCAAAAACTTTGCCTCTAGCTTCCTGCACTGCTTTCTTTGCATTTTTCCTCGCTACTCTAAACTTTTGCAAATTCTCATCACTGGGACACTTATGCAAAGATCTAAAACATTTTTTCTTCTGTTTAATAGCCTCTTGCACCTCTCCATTCAACCACCATGTTTCCTTTGTAAGAATTTTGTTTCCTTTACTTCCACCTAACACTCTCCTTCCCACATTTTGAACACACATTGTCATCTTATTCCATATTTCATTAGCTTCTCCAATAAACTCTCACAGTCCTTCACGTAATATGTTTTCCTTAAACTCTATATGTTTCTCCTCCTTTAACTTCCACCATCTTATCCTTGGGTTTTGAGTCTTTTTCCTCAAATTAAGAACTTTGTTAAACCTAACCTCTAGAACTACCAACTTATGTTGTGCCGTCACACATTCTCCAGGGTAGACCTTGCAGTCAATACACGAATTTTTATCTTCCCGTCTAGCCATAAAGAAATCAATTTGACTACAATTTTGGTCACTATAATAAGATGAGACTCCCTTTTCCGAAAAAGTGTTCTCTAGCATCAAATCATAGGCTAGCGCAATGTTCAAAACATCTTCTCTAGCCTCATTTCTCATCCCATAGCCAAAATCCCCATGAATTCTATCAAAACTTCCACTGTTTTTACTAACATGCCCATTTAGATCTCCTTCTAGAAAAATCTTCTCCTCTCGTGGGATTCCTCTCAGGACCTCCTCCAAGTCTTCCCAAAATTGGTTCTTTTCATTTGATAATAGTCCAACTTGAGGTGCATACACACTAAGGATATTTAAGATTTGATCCCCCACTATAAGCTTAATCATCATAATCATATCGTCTTTCCTTTTGACATCAATGACTTTATCTCTGAAACTTCTATCGACCATAATTCCAACTTCATTGTGACTCTTGGTTATACCTGTATACCACAACTTGAAATCAGTGCCCTCCACTTCCTTAGCCTTTTCTCCAACCCATTTAGTTTCTTGCAAGCAAACAATATTCACTTTCCTTCTGGTAAAAACATTTGCTAACTCCCTCAGTTTACCCGTTAATGTTCCTATGTTCCAGCTTCCCAATTTCATCCTAAACCCCTGGGCGGTGTTTGCTCGCCACGCTTGCCTATCTGCGTGTTGGGACCCTTGCCTTCTTGTCACCAAATCTAGGTGAAGACCTGGCGCTTTACCTTTCGGCATGGACCCTAGCTCACTTATCACTACATCTCGGGATCGATGTAACGCCTTGCCTTGTGGCAAGGACTCTAGCTCATTTTTCGATACACCCGAGGCTCGATGTAACGCGTTACTATGAAGGGAATGTCCCAACGAAATATCATAAGGGTTCATCATATAAAAAATAGTTGGATTTTTTACGACCGATTCGCAACCCCTGACGCCAACCCTCCTCCTGTATCCTAGCTTGGGACAGGTCATGCATGCAACAACCCATAGGCGAAGTTAAAGTAATGCTAACAATATTAGCAAAAAGAAAAAGAAAAACCTGCCACAGCACAAGTGTTGCACAACTCAACAATAACTCCCTATTTGGTTGGATAGAAATAGGATGAAGAGAATATAAATAAGGTTGATTGTTTGAAAACATGTAATTTAACTTAGTTCAATGTGGCAATTTCAAAATATTTTCTAATTTATTAGAACAACTTATTAAATTTTCATAATTATTATGCTCTAATGTTTTAGAAAAATAAATACTTTTCCCTTAATGTTTTTATGGAAGAATCATTTTAGTTATGGATGTTTTAGACATTACCCTTTTAACTATTTTTTTAATATATAATGATACTCTTAATACTAGGCTCAGTCCTTTAAGAAAAGTCCTTCCTGGTTAAAAAAAGTATCAACTGATTTTTTTTTATCAGTACTTTGTAGTTCAAGTAATTACGAGAATGGTATTTGTAAGAATGCAGTGTTACTCGAGAAGGAACTTCTTCTCGCAAGAATGATTCAAAAATGCATTTCGTGAGGAAAAAAAAGGTCTTCAATTAACAAAAATAAACATAGCTTTTACAAATTGGTTCCATACATATAAAAGGATTACATTACAAAAGCAAATAAAGAGGAATACAGGTTAAAAAAAACGGATAAAACTGAGTGTCCTGGTTAGTAGCATAGCCATGGACCACGAGAGATCACAACTCCCTGCAGACACCCAAAAGTTTTGATTGTATCCCACAGCTTGCTTCCGATCTCAATCATGAAACAAAAATTGGCATTGCTGATAGTGAGTGATCAAGTTGCTTTCTCTAGGCTTGCCATATAGGTTATATAAACGGTCCACAAGTACGAAAATGAATTGCTGACTAATGGCTGTCAAAATGAAACAATGCAGAAAATCATGAGTCAACAACAAAAAGTAGAATGAAAATCTTTTTGGGCTGTTTATTGCAGCACATGTTACAACATCTCATGCACGATCCGAACTTAATTTTCATGGCATGCATGCTGTAAGAGACAAGACAAGAAATAAACTAGTACCTGTAAATGGACAGGAATGAACCTAAATGTTATAAAATCACATATAGGCCAGTACATAATTCCACTTAACAACGTAGGAAGCAAATCACGTTTTAAGCGTGCAGCAATCTCTGAGCTGTTTTCACCTGGCAACCACGAGAAACTGTTTAGCACATCATAAAGAATTCATCAGAAAATAAAATGTGAAATGATCTTGACTCTTGATACACTACTTTATTTTTTTCATAAATTTTGGACTCATACATATTGTTTGGTTCAAAGAAAGGTCAGGAGATGGTAAATTAAATAATTTATTATTATACACTTACTGTAGACAAATAAAGCCATAAAATTCAAGCATTCAAATTAAAGATAATTTAGACAACACAATATAAGCAATTTAAGTATTTTTCCGTCCACCCAAATCCTCAAATATATTGGAAGGGAGTAAATAGTGATGGGAGGGATTTTAGCCCCTTCACTTCCCCTTCCCCGCCAAACATTGAACCAAACAAGCTATTCTTAAAAAGATCTCTCCTCTTCCCTCCTCTCCAACCAAATACTATGGTAAAGTGCAACACGGGCTAATCCAATATAGACAAAAAAAAAAAAAAAAAAAGTTGTAGACAACAATATCCGGATATGAGGATAAGAAAAAGAAAGGGAAAAGATAACTGACTCAAAACCTTTGTTTGGAAGTTCTTTAAAAAGGGAAGGGATGGAGTACAAGAGAGAAGTGTTTACCCTACTTCCTGGTCAAATTAAGTAGTAAAATACAGAGATTGACTCTTATTCCCTACTTCTCTCACTTTAACATCCAAACAAGGGGAAATAAGTAATAACTCCCCCATCTCCTCGTTTCCTTTCCATTGCTCCCCTCTCACTTGAGACTTTTTCATACTAAATGCTTAATACACAAACACAGACAAGCAACTGTTGCATGAAATTGGAAACATTGATATACACAAAATACATGTTAGAAAAAAATCTGCAAGGTAAAGTGCAATTAACAGCACATGGACACTTTGCAACGCAACATTAATCAAGATGCATGTACAAGGCATATTCCCTGCATCTTGAAAGCCAGCTTATTGAAGGAAGTCCAAAATTTCATAACATTGAACATTTAAAAAGAAATAAGCCACAAGGCCCACAAAAATGTAGTCTCACATTGTAAACTTGCAATAACAGGTGTATTTTATAGTGTTTTAGATATGGCAGTAAGAACTTAAGGATTCAAAAAAAGAGAACATATTAATAAAGCCCAGAGATTACTCAAGTTGCCTGGTTCAATTTTTTTGGTTTTAAAATGACATCATTAAAGTTCCACTTCATCAATTATGTCATTAAATTATTAACATCCCTAATCTTTAGCCTTTTTTGTGTTGTAATCCGGACTTGTTAGCATTATAATTTGAAATACATGGCCAAGCAAATAGAAGCATGATAAATATTATGCTAAGATAATTGAACATACCCTGCAAACGTGCATTCAAGGAGAAGAAAATAACAGTCATGGCAGGTCCATAAAGTGTCTGACCCATGACCATTTTCTTCAATGTAGAAAAAAGATCCCTCCTTGGGAAAAGCTTTGACACAAAATTGAACCAGAAATGCAGCGATGGTCCTAAAATGACCATCCCATATCCTGCCATGCGTGAAGTCCTTATAAAATCATAAGGTTCTGATGATTCTCGCACAATAGTCTGAACAAATAACAAAATAAATACCATGAGTATGTCTGACAACAAAATGAACATTAAGTACACAATATAAACCAAGTGAAACCACTTAATGAGTTGATAATATCTATTCAATAGAATAAAAAAGGCATCATGTCTGCACAAGAATGTGAACCAATATAAGAGTATGTTTGGTAAGTCACTCCAGTAGCTTATATAACTTATAAATTCTAGCCCAGCAAAATATGTACAGATGATCCATAGTGATTGTGCAGTATGTTGAAAGATGGCCCAAGCTAGAGTAAACATGGAAAATCAACAAACTTTACATATGAAAGTGAATGATGTGATAGTAATATAAAGTAAGTGGGAACAAGTCCAAGAGCAAGGTGAATTAGAAAACAAAAAGAACTTATTCTCTTCAAGTATTCACCAAATATCAAAGAGGTGCACACTGGCATCTCTTGAGGATAACAATTAACTATCTATGTGTCCAAAAGAAATATCAATTAGACAATTGGAGACTACAACTTTTTATTTCTGGTTTCTCACAAGTATCCTCCATGAGGCAATCTTACTTAAGTCATGGTCAATCACTAAATGTGGGTATCTCTTTTAGTAAGGATTTGAACCGTAACTCATCACTTTGAGGGGGACTAGCCCCATCCATTAGACCCAAACCCTGTTGGTATTAATAGCTACAAATTAAATATTGGACAAAAGGAAATTTCAAACAATGATTTTAGCGTTTCAAGAGAGAGAGAGAGAGAGAGAACAAAAAAAGAAGCATTTGAACTGCTAAAAGTTAGCATACATCCAAAACATCCCTTGGCAGAGTGACAAACCCAACCACCTGTGTACTAGAGCAACAATGAAAATCATGGAGAGACAGATTAACACACAATGACCAAATATAAAAACAATTTCTTTCGAGGTCTCTTTAAATGCATCTCCATAATTCATGCTATTACTCACCAGATGACGACAGTTTTATAATTTCCCAGTTCCATAACTTTCATTCCACATATCATGTCCAAGTCCAACTAATGAAACAGTCGTAACTGTAAGCAGAAGAAGAAAGGGCAAGGAGAACCAAGAGCTCTCGGAATCATGGTTTCACAGCTAAGGAGTTGCAAAGTTCCATACTATAATGACAATCTAATCTACAGACCACAGTTTAGTCAATTCGAATTTACAACAGCATTAGACAAGGCAATACCAGAAGTCGCATATTAAACCCAAGAGGTTTAACAAGAAATGTAACGCAACAAATCAACAACCATGGCCTCAACTGAAAACAGTTTCCTTTTCAACATAAACCTAAAGCATTTTCCTCTTTCTTTTATCAGTTAACAATCTTCACATAACAAAATCTCAGAGGTCAAAGAAAAAAAAAACAATTACAAAAGAGATTGGCTTAAAAAGACACTAGGGGTACCTGAGAGGATAAATCAGCAGCGATGTAAATAAGGGAAGAAGTAACACTTTTTGTCAAAATTGGCCACGACTTGATCATCCCCAAATACCAACTCACAAAGCCAACCTTGGGAATGGAAGTTGCAGTAGATGAAGAAGAGGAAGAAGAAGAAAAAGATGAAGAGATTCCATATTGTCTGGGTTTCCTCATCAGGAAATGAAAAGAAGGTCTAGAGTGGAGTTTGTTGGAGAGAAAAGAAGGGGTTTTGATGGGATGAATGGCACGGTTCAGCAACATCAACTGCCTCTGCATCATGGCATGGGAAATCTTGGCAGGGTTCATTAGAAAAGCACTGCTCATTTTTCTTCTCTCTCTCTCTCTCTCTCTCTCTCTCTCTCTCTCTCTCTGTGTCTGTGTGTGTGTGTGTGTGGGGTTTGGGGTTTGGGGTTTGGGGTTTTGGAGAAGCCTTCAACAACAAGAAAATGTATGAACCTTTATTTCAAGTGATCAATTCTCAACACTTCCTAGTTCATGGGAATTTTCTGGAGTGTGGGGAGGAAAGAGAAAGAGAAAAAAGGGTTAATTTTGCGGCTTTAAACACCCCAACTTGTTCATCTCTATGCAAATGCAAACATACTCTCGCTTCTTCAACCTCGTGAGTCGGACAACCTTGTAATAAAGGGTTTAATTACTTTTTAATTCTCTCATAATATAGGACACAAACCCAAAACGATTTATTAAGATAAAATAATCTCACAATAATTCATTTACATGTTTAGTAATATTTAATTAATTACTTGCGTGTTTATTAATACTTAATTATTTAGTTATAACTAGTAATTGAAAATAATGTTTTTCTAATTGAAATTGTATTTTGAAATTTGATTAAGTTTTACAATCAACATTCAACACTAATAATATGATTAAAAACATAACACGTAAAACCAAGTTTCATTAGAACTAACAATAAATTAACGTAGGTCTTACGTAAATAAATTGTTAATTATTAAGGAAATGGGGCCAATGGTGCATGCTATTTTTGTGCCACATTTCTTACACCCAATTTTCTTTTTGTGCCACGTATATGTTCAACCTAACGTGTCGTCCTCAAGTGTTCAACCTGATTTCATTTTTTATTTTGAACAATAATGGTCGCCAAAGTTGAAAAACTAGATTTTGCAATTGGCTGTAAAGCCCCTGCGCATGCACGATATATTTTTCATTACTCGATTTTTTAAATATAAATATCATAAAAAATGTTTTTTGCTAATACCAAACAGAATTATGTTTTTCTATGCTAGTACCATCAAAATTTATGATATTATTCCGAGAGAGAAATACATTATTTTTTAAGGGTAAAATAAGTTTTTATTCTTTTAAAATTTTTTATGGTTTCTTTTATAACTTTTGTCATTTTTTATCTCATTATTTTTTGTGCAGTTGCACAGGTCACGTTAATTTTTGTGCAATATTACATGTCTATACAGTTAAGTTAAAATCAAAATGCATATTATCACATTTTTTTTTACATACTATCACACTATTGCATGTGTTTTATAACCATATCTTACTTAACCAAAAATAACTATCCTAAATATAATAATTTAGGATTGTTAATGTAAAAGACTGAAGTAAAAAAAAATATATATATATATATATATTCTATGCAAAACATTAAATTTTATTTTGATATACTTTTTTTAAGGAAAAATACAATTAGATTATTTACTTGTAATGATGTATATGAAATCTCTCTCAACATAACTCACTTATGCACACTCTTCTAATATATTTCACTGACCTTTACTATTTTAATCAGTGTTGTTGTGAAAATTGGTTTGGTCATTGAATAAGTCGAGGTAGTGAGTCAGTGATTCAGTGATTCAAAAATCTCTCTCAACATAACTCACTTATGCACACTCTTCTAATATATTTCACTGACCTTTACTATTTTAATCAGTGTTGTTGTGAAAATTGGTTTGGTCATTGAATAGGTCGAGGTAGTGAGTCAGTGGTTTAGTGATTCAATCGGTGGATCAGTAATTGAACCAGTTTAAACTGGTATATATTAAAAATTTAAAAAATTATATATGTATTTATTATATATAAGTATATAACTAATATTATTCGAGTAAAAAAAGTTCATTCATATTTCAAAATCCAAAATAACTATTGATAATAATCCAAATTTAAAAAAAAATCAAAAAAAAAAAATCGAATTGATCTGACTGACTGATTTTGGTCAATTTTGACCAAGTTTGACCAGTTTTGACCGAGTCAACTTCATGACCGATTTAATGACAAAACCGTACCGATTATGAGATCGGTTCAACTGGTCGGACAGACCGGTCCGATCCGGTTTCAATAACACAGCTTTTAATCCACTAACTAAGCTTTACTTTAATCTTCTTTAAGTAATGTAAGAAAATTGACAAAAGGGAACAAATAATGCGAGAAATGAGAAGAATGTATAGAAGAATAAAAGATAGTAATTGTTTTCCATTTTGGAATGTTCTCATCGAAATTATAGTAGAATTAAAATATAATTCATTTTAAAAAATTGTTTTCACTTTATTAAAGAAACTTGTATTGGTTAAGCTTATCAAATTAAGTAGCATATTTTATCAGTTTAGCCTGTATACTGGACGCAGTTAAGGGTCGTGAGAAAGATGGATATTTTAGTTTCACTTATATCTTACTACAAAACTATTCCAAGCTACAAACAATCAAAGAGAGGTGGTACAATCATGTTATTATATAAATCGACTTGCAAATCGACATTTTTAGATTCATATTCGGGTCAAGCATACATCAATAATGTTATTTACATACAATTGTTTTCAGAGAATTCTTACATAGCTTCCTTTTTATAATAAAATATGAAAAACATAGATTCCAATTCACACTTCCTTTTTTTTTTTTTTTTCAATTAAGAAAAGTGTAAAAATGGTGAGGAAATATTGATGTGAAAATAACACCAGCTTTTCCCTTGCCGATACTCCCTCCCTACTTAAACTAAGCCTCTTCATTGCAGTCTGTTTAGATGATAATAATGCGACTTCTATCTTTCTTCAGCATCCAAAATCATATGGAACAAGTCCTTTCAGCTCGGGACCACTAAACCTGTTGTTTTCAAAACTAAAAACAAGAGTAGGAGAAATATATCGTAAATATAACAATAGCAACATGTTGAAATCTAAATTACTCCTGCTTCAAATTTAACATGTGAAGATTTTGTGCTGTCATATATTGATTATCAATCAAGTTTCTTACTGGCTATTCTAACAAGTAACAAGTAAGACAGTTGCAAATATATTAGTGTATTTTATCTTTTGGATATCTCATTCAAATCAATTATATCTAATGCATGCATGTCAAATGTGGTCATCTATCCAGTAGAGGAATAAGCTAGACACTCTACCTAATTAATGTTACTTGTTAGGATGCATAATTAGGTACTGCTTCATGAAAGTTACACAAATGAAGTGCGAGAAAGCCCTTGATATTTTCTGGTATGAATCTAAGTATCCAACAGAAGAACGACCACGACTATGAGTCTTGGTATTGGCATTTTTACATGTTTGGGGCAAGTAAATGACTAAGCTTTGCATATTTGTCAAAACATGTTTGAACTGTTAAGCCACTATTAGTTGTTAAGAATATGGGATAACAATAAAAAATAGTTGTTATACCTTTCCATTGGGAAAGATTCAAAGTTGCCTTCAACTGGTATTGTTCCACAGAGATCATTATTGGAAACATCACTGCAAAATTGGGGGTTTAAAGTTAGTTGATAAACCAATCAATTAAATAAAAGAACAAGAATAGAACACGAGAAGAAAAGAAAACTCACAAGATTTTGAGATCAGTGAGACGAGTGAGTTCTCTTGGGATGGATCCGGTCAACTTGTTGTTGTTTAGCCGCCTAATTCATCAATGCAAATGAGTGAGTAAAACAGACAGCAATTTATACATCACTGAAAAATAAAAATCAAGAACAAAATAGAAGGTTTGGCAAAAGAACATAGACATGCTTACAGGAATTTAAGTGACTTCAACTTTCCAAATGACTTTGGAATCTTCCCCTCCAACTTGTTATCATACAAATCCATGCTAATAAGTGATTTCAAGTT
This sequence comes from Glycine tomentella, assembly GCA_007407185.1. Classification (NCBI taxonomy): domain Eukaryota; kingdom Viridiplantae; phylum Streptophyta; class Magnoliopsida; order Fabales; family Fabaceae; genus Glycine; species Glycine tomentella. The sequence goes on along the minus strand of PYAF01000487.1, from coordinate 6,792 downwards.
ACCAAGTTCCTTAGGAACCTTCCCTGTTAACTCATTCCTGTAGAGCTCCCTGTAATCAAGTATTTCAGAACCTTCATATCGATAATCCGTTTTTTGCAAAACTAACTCCCCCCCCCCCCCCCCCCCCCAAAAAAAAATTAAATACATTTTTTATTAGGCACAAAATAGCATCTATTTGCTTCTGTGTGCGTTTGCTTCAGCTTAATTTAAAGAAATAATGGCTTGATTTTTATCAGATACTACACAGAACTTCAGAAAAATAAGTGATTATTTCCTCATAAATAATCTCCAAACATGTGTGAGATAGGTTTAAGTTGTAGTAATAGTTCATAATTTGGTACTCTCCTAACTCTAGCCCGGGACAAAAAATAACGGAAACAAGTACCAAATAAAATCCAAAAACTAGCATGTTCAATTTCACTGTTTGAATAATTTCAGAAGGCACATGTTTTTAAATCAAAGAACAGATAAAACAAAGAAACTCATATCTGAACTTCTCAGGGCAAGGGAAAAAAACCATACAAGTACTGCAGATGCTGTAGCTGGCCAAGTTCCGGGCCCAGAGTTCCAGAAACGTTAGAGTTGCCCAAATCTCTGAAATCCAAAGATTACACAACAGATTAGTAGCCCAAACCCAATTACTGTAACAAAAAGACTAAAAAAAAGTCTGAAGAATAAACTAACAGAAAGAAAAGAAAAGAACAAAGGGATCCTTACAAGCGAATCACATGATTGTTGGAGTCACAGGTAACATGGAACCAAGTACAGGGATTAACCAGTGTTGGGTCCCAACTCTGCAACACATTGTTGGGATCAGAAAGTCTGCTTCTCAAAGCATGCAGAGCGTTCCCTACACAATTATTTGGATCAAATCAAAAATATTAAGGCCAAGCTAAAATCTGTTTGCTAGCTAAGACGAGGCCAAAAAAAATTGCTAATTTTTGAAACACAATATGTATTTAATTATTTTCATTCCCAAAACAAAAATAAGAAAACCAAACAATTGAAACAAAAACAACATATGATCTAGACTTAAGGAGAGCTTTGATTATAAGTTCCTCAGATGCTATGAATTTTGAGAAACCAAATTGACCATACACAATTGAAAAGCAAAGGGAAAGGCAGAGAAATGAAGCAGTAGGACATACCTTCAGGGTTGGTTGAGAGGGAAAGGAGGGGGTAATTGAGAAAGAGAAGCAACAAAGAGAGTGAAATGAAAGGTGCCATTCTTCCTTCTTTGTGAGAAAACTATTTTGTGAGTGAGAGAAAGTAAGAAAGAAAGAAGCAAAACTTTAGAAAGAGGAAGGAAGGTGAAGTGTTAGGACTAGAGAAGAAAAGTGGACCAAGTTGGCAGTGGTTGGAAAAAGAAGAGTGAGTCATGGTCAAATTATTATTATATTATGGTTCAAATTGGAGATGAGTGGAAAAGTCACGCATTGGTTGTGAATTTAGTACTGTTGTAAGTGGTGAGATCGAGTCTTCTTAGCGCGTTTTGTGGGGTACACCCCACACCATCTTTGGGAACTTGGTTAATCTACTTATGAGTTAGTAGTACTTATTGTTGTTTTTTATTTGTTACATGGTTACCTGAGAAGGAAACAGTGTTCACTGCATACCTGAATGGGAGCACTAAGTACTAACATGTCTGGAATTATGGACGGTCATAAACGTGATTACTGATTAGTGTCTTCTTCTCACCTAACATCTCCACTAAATTGAAATAAAAATTTTGAACTTTTTTTTCTTTCTTTTTACCGTGAATGAACACATAGGATGCTGTCTACCAATGCAGTCTGCAATGGTTAGACTGGACTATTCCTCTTTTGGGTACTATTTTTAATCAACTTTCTTTCTTTCGGAATTTGTACCAACTATTTTATCATTTAAATGTTTGGTGGAACTTGCAAAACTTAAAATCATAAATCCTTTTGGATTGTATCATAATTTTGATAGGAGATGTAAGTGACTCTAAGTTGATGTGGTCACACATCATAGATCTCAAAGATCATAAGAGGGATTCATATAAGTAAGATATTGCATTGATTCAATATGAAAAAGATACAAAATGAGAGAGGATTTAGGTTGTATTTATAGAGCTCATTAGAGAGCCTAACAATTTAACTAATTTTTAACTGACCAATTTTCAACTCACAGTCAACAAGCTAAACAAAACATGTAGAAAATAATTTTTCTTTTCTACATTTATGAGAGCTGAAAATGTCCGCGCAACAATAGGAGGTGCTATCTCATTCTCATTCTTCTTTAGCTTGCCAGACTCTTCATCTATAAAAAAGTTCGGAATAAATCTTGAAAAAATTTCGAAAGGTATGTGTTTGGAAACAACTTCAATTGAGTAGGCAGGCACAGGTTGAGGAAGGGAAGTCAGCAATTTCCTAGGTAATTTTATCACACAAGAACTTGTGATTGTCTTATTGATCACCAATTCCATAGTCAACTCAACATTTTCCTTAGAAGTCTCCACGTGAGATGATGCTTACACGAGAATTGGGGAGAAGCCTCAAGCAGAGACTTCCAAAGAAAAGGTTGGGTTGAGTGAGATTGATGGTCGATTAAAAAGACAATCACAAGTTCCTACGTGTTAAATCAACTTCAGGGTTGTTTGAGAGGGAGAGGAGGGGTTAATTAGGAAGGAGAAGCAACAAAGAGAGGGAAATGAAAGGTGTCATTCTTCCTCCTTTAGTCCTTTGTGAGCAAATTTTTTGGTGAGTGAGAGAAAGTAAAAAAGAAAGAAAGAAGCAAAAGTTTAGAAAAAGTAAGGAAGAAGAAAAAAAGGTGAAGAGTTAGGACTAAAGAAGAGAGAAGGGAAGAAAAAGTGGACCAAGTTGGCAGCAGTCGGAAAAGGACGAGTGAGTCATGGTCAAATTGTTATGGTTCAATTGGAGATGAGTGGAAAAGTCACGCATTGGTTGTGAGTTTAGTAATGTTGTAAGTGGTGAGATAGAGTATTCTCGGCTCGTTTTGGGGGGTACCCCACCCACACCATCTCTGGGAACTTGGTTACTGTACTTATGAGTTAGGAGTACTTATTGTTTATTGTTGTTACTTGTTAGTTGTTACATGGTTACAAAAGAAAACAGTATTGACTGCATACCTGAATGGGAACACTAACTACCAACATGTCTGGAATTATGGACATAGTCATAAACGTGATTACTGATTAATGTCTTCTTCTAAATTGTGGACTTTGTTTTTTTACGGCAAAAGAACCTAAATAATACAAATTAAATAAAAAATTACGCATTTGGGGCGGTTTTGAAACTATTTACAAATCTGGGGCAGTCGGAACCGCCCAGAATTGGGCAGCACTGGAACCGCCCAAATCCAGGCGGTACCAAGGGGGTAGAACCGCCTGGATTTGGGCGGTTCCAGTGCTGCCCAATTCTAGGCGGTTCCCACTGCTTATAAACCCCAAAATTTCACTGTTCACCTACATTTGCACTATTCCAGCTTCTCTCTAAAAGCTCTGCCTTCTCTCTAAAGATTTTGTGTTGGGTTTTAAGGTGATTTATCTCAGTATCGAATCTCTGCCAACGAGTAAGTTAATTTATTAATTATATATTTTATTTAATTTTTTATTATGCGTTTAATTTAATAATTTAATTTTTTATTATGCGTTTAATTTCATTATTTAATTTTTATTATGCGTTTAATTTAATTATTTATTTTGTTGATTTGTAAATTTGTTAGAGCCATGTTATTTATTTGATGTTGTAGAAAAATGTTAGTTTATAGATTATAGGATTTAGTTTAATTTAGGGTTTAGTGGTAATGCGTTAAACTTCAATAATTTT
>PYAF01000486.1:661669-689182 GCA_007407185.1 Glycine tomentella | reverse complement strand
TAACTTATTATACTTACCAGAAAACTCTTAGGGTTATGTCTATCACTTTTCTAGAATTTACTAATAACTAGAATAGTTCAACTTAGATTTTATTTTAAAATATATACTAAGCGCTAAAAATCCCTCTAGATAGTGAATTAGAATTTTTCTAAGCATCCTTAAATCTTTCATAGTCAATAAAATATTGGGGTGTTACAAATTTGGTCTGATGATTGTTGGTTGACAAAAACCACATTGACTAGTGATTAACAATGAATAACTTGATTTGTGGTTGAAAAGGACTAGGGCACATTGAATGGATGTTTGATGTATATATCTGCTTTAGTGTCTGAACCTACTTTGCTTGAACTGTGTCCATGGTAACTAGGATCAAATGACTTAGGAGCATCCACTGAGCTAAATCTAGGAATCCAGATGGAGCTATTCATTTCCTGTCATATTGTAAACACATTGCTTACTGTTAATTGTACTTTGAATCAAACCTGGTTGTTGCCTGAGCTGTATATAGTTGGATTGAGAAGTCTTATAAACTGATAATTGTGACTGTGCTTGCATGAAAGGATTAAATTCTGCATTGCTGGTATGTAAGGAACCTAAATCTGGGAATGGAAGGTTCAACCCTTGCTTGTGGATAAACTTAGAAACCCAAATAGTCAGTTGGACTGTGCTTGTTGTTGTAAATAGAATGAATCCACTGCTGTTTGGTTATGCTGGGAACTTGAATTAACTGAAAATGATATTTGTACTGTGATTGATTTTTGTCTAAATCTGGGAATCCACACTGGTGACCTATACTGAAATACTAAAGGATACCTATGGCTTGCTTTGTATATAATTTGAATTGCCAGTACCTGAATTGAAAGTGGGGTTTTGTCTGATTGATTGTTAATACTGACTTTTCTAAACCCCACTGCATCAAAGATTTGAATATTTGAACAACCAACACCTTGTGCCTGACATTGATCCTGTATTGCTGTTGTGCTTGATCTGAACCACTGAAAAGAACAAATCTGGGAATTAAGCTTATTGAATTATGTACATATATCTGGAATTGTTCTGAGTTTTAGGAAAAACAAGTGGCCAAGGGTAAGAAGAAGAGCACTGCTGCAACTGGCAGCAAAAGGGCTAGACTTAACGATTATGATGAAGCCCGATTCAGATCCGTTGAATGCCAGGAACGCTTTGACACCTGGTACCTCCCGAAGAAGATAATCCCAGAGAAGAAAATCATGTAGGAGGTACTACCAGAGGGGAACCCAGTTCTAGAGGTGATTCTCAGACGCCAGTGGCAAAGGTTGGTGAGCTTCCCAGAGCCTAGCTCAAGCACCATCCTTAAAGAGTTCCTCGCCAACGTCGATCCCTCCACAGTGGCGAGCAGCAGACCTTCATGGGTCAGGGGCGTCAAAGTCCTATTCGATGAGAAGACGATAGAGCGCTTTCTGGATACCAGATATGACCCATTTGATGGGTGTGATTTCAGTCACCTCTTCCTGAGGATGCAGCCAGATGCGCTAACCAAGATGTACAGAGATGAAGTACCCCAGCTTGCCACTACCATCAGACACGCCATTACAGGCCTCTACACAGCATGGAAGGCCAAGCCAGGCCTAGATTACATCCCAGAGAAGCTGAGGAAGCATGATCTAGTAGGGGATGCAGCCTTCTGGCATCAGTTCATAAACCACACAGTCATTCGTTCTACTAATATGACTGATGTGAATGTAGAGAGGGCCATCCTGCTCTACATACTCCAGGGTGAAGGTAACCTTTACATTTCTAACATCCTTTCTAACCGTATACTTCACATGATCCAGGATGCCAGCAGCAAGTCTTGGCTGGCCCATTCATCTTTGATTTCTCACCTATGTCGTCAGGCGGGTGTTTAAATCATAGATGACGAGCCTATGGACGTTCAGATCGTGACGTTAATGGACCACAAGACCTACTTAGATGCTGTGAAGAACACTGCTGAAGAACAGGTCATTCGAGCTTCAAAGCTCCACCCAGAGGAACTTGCAGCTCGCAGTCCTCGAGATGCTCCACCACAGGACGAGCCCCAGCCACCAGAGCCAGCACCACCAGCTCCTCCCACTGCCCCTGGACATGAGCTGCTCTATGAAGACTCTCCGAGTTACCTAGCCTTCCAGGATTTTGTCCGGACTCAGATGACACTGCAGACTCGTATGCTCGAGGCATTATGCAGGCAGTGCGGAGTCTCACCCAGCGACTACCAGTTCCCAGTGACACCACCACCACCACCAGCTATTGCAGATATTCCTCCGGGACCCTCAGCTACTGCAGAGGTTGATGCAACCATTCCTGAGCCTCCTCAGGCTACTCCAACTGGGACTGAGGCTGAGGCTGTCGATGAGATTAGAGAGGAAGAGGAGTGACAGGACTTATTTTATTTTTCGTGTTTTCTGTTTTATCTTGGATTCTGCACTTTTACATTTTGACATTCTGCACACTTTTATTTTTCTGCATATATACATAGAACTAGTTTATGATTCAATGTTGCGTGTTAAAATCTATTTGGATTAATGTTCGGTTTGATTGCGATTTTCCAAATAATGCTGAAGTGATGAAAATTTTTCCAAAGCGCTGTGACCTTATTAGTTGTTGCTGGGGACATCAATTTCTAAATCTGGGAATTGGACGCGCATACGCATTATTTCGCAAATCACAATCAAGAAACAAATGACGTCTAACAAAAAATTTTTCAAAAATAAATAAATAAAGGATAGCAGCACATCAGATTTTTCAGAATAAAAGTGGATGGACATAGTAATGGATAGAATGTCTCTGATGAAAGCTTGTGTGAAATGAAACATAGCATGAACTGCTTGATACAGGAATGGAATTGTGATTGTTGGTATGTGACATGCATGTTGAAGATTGAAATGATACTTGAAATGAAGTCAGCTGAGATTGACTTAAGTCTAACACCTGTGAGGTTTTGAGCTAAACAGTGGTAAATTTTCTTTCTGAGAGACTCCATTTTCATAAGTACTCTAGAACTTGAATTGTTTCTCTGGATGCAGGTGTGACTTGACATGATTAAGGCAGTTTCTTCTTCTGAAAACCAGAGCCAAATTGACTCACCCTCAATTCGTTTCCATTTGCTACCTCTTTGAGCCTGAACCTTTCATTTCAAATTGCCCAAATCAGAGCCATATACATTGACCAACCTCCCTGAGGCTAGAGAAAGCAGAATACAAGTACATGACAGGGAATTGTCAACCAAGGCTTACAAGAACACAAATGGATTTCAATTGGTATGGAAGAACAAGAAAATAAATAGATAAGTCTAGTTGGGAAACAATAAGCCTATCAGCTGGAAATCTGAAAAGCTGTATTAGTTTGCTTAATTTTGTTATGATTATTTAAAAAATCCAAAATCAAAAAGAAAAGTTTTTTGTTTTGTTTTTAGTTACCATAAAGAATAATTTGGTTGAATAAAGTTGGCAGGTTTTGAAAAGGATGAACAAGGAATATGGATGACCACAAGATTGGGACTTAGGGACTGGATCTAGCCTTATTAGCTACTATTCCAAATGATTTTCCTACCCTTAGCCCAGCCTAGTTACAAGCCAGAAAAGACCTTTTGATCAAGTTGTGCTTGCATTTGTTGAGAATATCTTCAAGCTTATGGTAGTGTTGTGACTATGTTGAGTGAGAGCTTGGCATAAACTGATACACTTGAGTGATGAGTGGAGCAAATACATTCTGTGAGGAATACTCAAGTTAACTCTCACAATTGACAGGATTGAAAGTGTCATTGAAAGCTTTGATGTGAATTGATCATACTCAACATGATGATTCTAGGACTGTAAATTGTGGTTTGGTTTGATCATTGATCTTTGCTTATTCTTGAAGTTCTGCCTGTTGTTGAGGACAACAATTTTTAAATCTGGGAATTATTTGATGTGTTGCAAACATATCTTAGTTTTAGACTAGTTTTAGGTTAATGATTCAATTAAATCATTAGGAATTAGATTAGAATAGATTATTCAATTGTATCTCATTTTATTACCAAGTTTCATTTAAGGACCAAAAGGAGGAGAACAAGGCAAAAGAAAGAAGAAAACCAAGTTGAAGGTCTCGCGCGGATCGCGCCAGAACCTGCGCGAATCGCGCCACATGCCAAATAAGTTTCAGTTTCGAACAAGTCACGCGAGTTGCGCCATGGTTCATGCTAGTAGTGCCATATGCTCGAAGGCCAACCGTTCAGCTCGAAAAGGCCATGCTATTAGCATGGATTCCCGCGCGAGTAATGCCATAAAGCCGCAAATCCCGCGCGATCCACGCAGCGACGATTCTGTTTCCTTATTTAAAATTATCTGGTTCGAAAATTGGCACAGGAAGAGGCTTTGTTACCCAAATTAAATCACTTTATAAAGGAAAGGCTTTTGGACTGAAGAAAGGACTCTCGACACCAGATTTTAGCATTTTAAACCTTTGGAATTCATTCCTACATAGAATCAAAGCCAGGGTTTGCTGCAGAATCATGTTTCTAGTGAAAGCTTTGGTGTTCTTGATGCCCATGACAGGCTAAATTCTGTATTGTGGTTAGGCCAAGAACCAATGTGAACTCCTCTGTAATTTACTGGTATTGAATGAGATTATTCTGATTGCTTTGCTTTATTCTGTTCTTCATTGTTACAAGCTTTCTTAGAATTGATTGTTCTGTTAAGCTCTGAGAGTTAGGATTCGCAATAGGGATGTTGGGATTCTAGTTTCTGACAAGAATAAAGTAACAATTGTTCATTGCCTAGGGATAGGGATGCGTAATTGCAGAACTTTATAATATATTCTCTTAAATGCTTAACTTGATAGAATTCACTAAGGGATTAGGTTTTTGATTCAGGTTAAAGGGTTAATTCATTAAGGGATTAGGGATTAGCTAAATTAGAAAAGATTTATTCTCTGAGTAATCAGAAGCAATCGACTTTGATAACTAGTTAATGTGGAAAATAAGGAACACTTCACACTTAACCAAGAGGGGGGGTGAATTGGTTAGTCTTGGTAAATTAAAATTTCTTTGATGAAAATCAGAATTTTATTGCCCTTTGGATCTTTATCACAAAATCAAACAATAATCTTTATCCCAAAATTAATCCAAGACTTGTTTTGCCACAAGAACACACATGCAAAACAGAGTTCACACAAATATAGCTAAATCTGCAGAATTTAAATCACAACACAAGATTTATACTGGTTCACCTCAAAACCTATGAGGCTACATCCAGTTTCTTCTACTCAACTCTATAGTAGAGTTCCACTATTGCAAATATTATTCTTACAAGTAATTACAAGCTTCTCTTCATCAACCCTAGATGAAGTTCAGAGATCTAAAACTCTATTAAATCCTTAGAAGCCACACCCACACTGAGAACACTACTCAGCTGTTCTTGGAGAAACCCTATCTCCACTTGGAGAAACACTATCTCTACTTCCAAAATACTTGGCTTTTTCTTAAGTTTCAAATCAATTACTTAAAATCAATATGATGCAAAGCTTGTATGATATATGAATGATATGTATTCAAAGCTTGGATCACCATAATGCTTTCTTTCTTTTTACATTAAATCACAAGCTTCAATCTTCATTCTTTGAGTCATGTTGAAAGCCAAAACATTCAAGCCTTATTGTTACTTGATTCTTCACTTGAATCTTCATGTAGCTCCCCCTTAAATCAACAGTTAAGTGAAAGAGGTAGGAATCAAAGGGGATTGCGTCCTGACTACAATTATTCCTTCCATTGGTTACAACTCAATTTATTTGCAATTTTCATTCTCTTTAATTCTGCAATTACTTAATCATCCAACTCTCAACATAGCAAACAATTCTTTCAAAAATAATTTCTTTTCCCTTCCAATTGCTTAGACTGCAAATTACTGTGAAATCAATATTAATCTCTATGGATACGATACTCTACTTACCTACTTTATTACTTGAACAAGCGGTATACTTGTCGTGTTCGCAACAAATACTAAGGGTAAGAATGATGAAACCCAATCCCACTTTCTCATAAATATATTTCATTTTACTAGTTTCGTAATTTTTCGTTACTTTCGTAAAACACATGAAATTTCGCTCATCCTTATTGTACATAACTATTGAAATGTTAAGTTGTATTTGGATTAACTAAGTAGCTCAAGTTCCTGTGGAGACGTGATAAATGCCATATTTAAGTTAAATTAATGATTCAAATGCTGGCATTTATCTTTTGATTTCATTAACTGTGCTTATAAACTTGCCCTAAACCTAGTTAAAATGTATTTAGTACTTAGATAAATGTTGATTTTCATATTTTAGAAGATTAATCCAATCACATTTTGTATTTTGATAGATTTCGAGGAATTCCGAAGCTTGCAAACAAGCAAAGCAAGCAAGAAGGGACTGAAAAGCAAACTTGGTAGGTACTACAAGCAAAATGGCCCACAATTCATCAAGGCCCAAAGCTTTCTTCATAATTAAGACATTAGCTCGCCCAGGCGAGCCTCTCCAGTGCAATTCACTCGTCCAGGCGAGTTGCAAGTTCCAAGGGGATAAACATTAGCTCGCCCGGGTGAGTAAACATAGGCAAAACCACTCACCTGGGCGAGTGAAGCTGGCATGAGAGAAATCTATAAATAGGCCACAAAATTGGAGGAGAAGGCATGCAATTTCATTTCCTTTTCTTCTTGGCTTGTTCCTTAGCTTAGGAGCTTAAATATTAGTATTAGGTAGGTTGGGAAAGTGAGAGAAGTGAGGATTAGTGTGGAGACTCTGCCGGAAATAAGCGGTGATGGGGCTCTTCATCAATTCTTCTCTTGAGGAGGTTCTCTCCACTATGAGTAGCTAGCTTCTCTGAGGATTGGACGTACTCTTCTTATCCCTATGTCTTTCTTTTAATATTTATTTATGCATGAATCGTTCTATTCCTTATTGGTAATTTCATTTTTTCCTTAATGCTTGATTCTACTTGATCACTAGTTTCATAAATTTAACGCTAGGTGAGACTGGAAAGTAATCTTAGGGTTTGAACCGAATGATTTTACTCATTACGTTACGTTGCTAGGAATAGGGCATAACGTTTTGATTGCATTAAACACGTGATTATATTTTTTAATGCTGGGGTATTTACTTCATATGCGAGGGATCGATATTCGGTAGATATCCTTAGAACTCGAATGCGAGGGATCGATTCAGGGTAAAATAGTGTGCATTAATAAGGATAGACGATTATTTATGCACGATATATTAATTGAATATAAAAGGATAAGAATGATAAAATCCAATCCCACTTTCTCATAATTATATTTCATTTTTGCTCAAAAGTTTAGTTATCTTCCATTACTTTCTTAAACAAATGAAATTCTGCTCAACATACTTGTACATAACTATTGAACTGTTATGTTATAATTGGATTAAATGAGTAAGCTCAAGTCCCTATGGAGACGATCTTATAAATTTTTGTAACTTACAACGACAAATCGGTACGCTTGTCAAGAGTCTAACAAGACGATCTTTTATAAATTTTGTAACTTACAACGACAAATTGGTACACTTGCCAAGAGTCTAACATTAACCGAAAATTAGTGTGCATAGTAATAAAATGTAATTTTTAAGACATCAAGCATTGTTTAAATTACTTACTTTAATTGGAATCCATTTAGCAGCAGCCTTGGATTTACTTCCTTGACTATCGTTGAATCCCTGCAAAGCACTGGTTAAGAGAAACATGCATACGTATTGTACAATTAAAATATTGATTTCAAATACTAATGATAAAGTAAATGTATTACAAAATACAACTGACCTGTTAATGATTCCTTTCAAGTAGTTGTCAGGCTTATTGTGCAAGGAACCAAACTAGACGACAACAATGTCCTTAGGACATATAACGACCAGTTGCCAATATGCATTGCATTGGAGAACCTTAAGTTATTATAGTGCATACATCATTTAAATTGATTTGTTCAGATTTACTTACCCATTCAAGTAGCCTCCGAGGTAGACATATCTCTGTGATTTTTGCATCCATTTCTTAATATATTTATCATATTCAAATTTTGATTGTTCAAATCTCTGTATGGATTATGGCTCAAGGAATTCATACACAAAGGAATTCCCCGATCTCATACTTAACTCATTCATATGCCTATTGTTGTTAAAATAAAGTAAATTTTGCATCAATTTAAAACAATCAGTTATGTAAAGGCTAAAGTGACTTACAGAATCAACATTTGTATAACAGAGATGTTGAAACATTGACCACCATTGTGCTATTTCAGAAATATCTTCATGCTTTATGTACAAGGGGACGTTATCATTATACACCCCAAACACAATTGAATTCCATGACGCCTGCATAGGCTTGAGGTAAAGCTGCAAGATCGTCAATGTCACTGGTATAGGCAATCATCATCAGGTTCTGGCCTATCTATAGGTTTTGCAGGTCCCTAAGGTCCCTATTTATCCTACATAGTTAATAAACATAAGTCAATGACAGTCAACACTTTATTTGTAATTTTTTAATAATAAAAAACACAATAAAAGGAAATACCTGTTCTGAAAAGGCTGTACAAGATGTGTCAGCCAAGCAAGGAATGTGTTAAAGGCCTGCCACATTAACCAAACCTTTTGAGTGGGTACAAGGATACGGGCATTAGCATCTTGAACTTCATCAACATTGACTTTTTCACTTGATCATTGCCCAAAGGGATGTTGTGAACGGTTGTCAACTCCTCACAAACCCTTCCAAGGGAAACAAAGCGAGGAAGATTGTCATCAACATACAACCCAAGTTTGTCTGATGCACCCGTGTTTGAGTCCTACCCCGAGGGATCGACACAGCTTCCCTTTGTGCTGACACAGGCAGTAGAAGAACCAATGTTAAGCTCAGGAGGCGGTACGAGTCCCTGGGATTGCATCTGGGACTGCATATGGTTGAAGGACAACATTAGTTATCGAGTCATATTTTTTAGTGATCGATTGCTCCAACTCGTCCCTGATTTTCTGGCAACTGCTCCATAATATTTTCTGTTAATCGATCCAACTCTTCTGGATTGATTGACGTAGACGTGCAGGAGCTTCCTAAAGCCGGTCCAAAGTATTGTTTGATCGTCACACCGACTCCTGCAACATTGACACGGCCGAAGTGCTCTAGTCGTCCAATGACAACAATAAGTGCATCCTGACGTCCATGGGCAACAAAGCTACATGTGCTAACTGCTTTTCAAGGGAATCCCATAGTCAACAAAATATTGCATGAGTTTACAGACTACTATTGTTATTATAAAAATTTACAATTTAAATAAATAAAAAACTTATAACCCTATCTACAATTACGCGTGCCGCCTTAGATGTCATCTCTCCATATTTTTTAGTGCAAGTCATCCTCCACTTCATGTGTCGTCTAATAGGAGATGCAGGATCAACAATTGTTTTTGTGCTTTCGAATTGGGTTGCTTGCTTCAATTGTTTCTTTTGTTTTTCCTCTATTAACTTTTCTTCTAGTAAACCATAACTGCCACAAGACAACACATGAGGGGTAGTGTTTATTTTCTGGATGGCTTCAGCCTTCTTTCTAACATCCTATCACTATTAGACAAAAACTTGTCAACAAAATGCGCTTGAAAATAATGCATAATTGTCAAACTCATAAGCAATGCAGGTCAAGTAACCTCCCATGTCCCTATGACTCTAACGAAATTGGTTCCACTTTTCTTTGCTGACACGATACTTCTCATAGACAATGTCATCGTCTTCCTCCTTGCCTTATGCAAGAGCCCATTTGGAGGTCAAATATGACTTACACGACCTTCATCTTTCTCCTACCGTCTTAAGGATTTTCTTCTTCGTCCTTTGGTCAAGCACTTCTCGAATATCAAATTTAGATTGCGATACCAAAAAATACATTTAATAGTTAGTCAATAACATTCAACATTTTAAGATTTTTAGTACAACCAATTACAATAACATTCAACATTTAATACAAACACTTGAATTTCCTCCCAAATCAAATCCTTCTGAGCTACATGAACTTTTTTCCAGTTAATAAATGTAGCATCCACCTTGTCCCGAGCAACAATCACCAAATACTTCCTTAATTTCCTTATGTGGGAACTAATAATCGATGTCGCATTGCTTCAAAACAATTAAACTACGCTAATTTTGTAGCACAGGATTAACCTAGGTCGACTCAGACACAATCAATTTGGTTTCAACTTCAATTCACTAATAAACAATAGGGGGATTTTAATCAAACAGTTTTTAGGCAATAACAAAAAAATGCGAATACCAAAACAGAACTCAAATTCTCCTTGCTTGGACGGGATCCTTGGATTGATTGATTGTTTAGTCTTCCATGATCATCATCAATGGAAGAGTCATGAAATTTGTGTAAGAAAATAGAAGAACGTAAATGAAATGAAATTTGTGGAACTAGTTATGCTAATTACACCAATCAAAGCCTAACTCGCAGCCCAAAGCTCAAGTGCAAAGGTTCTGACTTCCAAGCCTAAAATGACCATCAATATGACAGAATTGGCCTCGACTTATCTTTGAGAAAATTTTAGCCCTTTTGCTTACCTTTCTAGGGACTACTCATATGCACCAATTAGAGTTCTGTAGAACTCTCTAGGTCCTGCACAAGGAAGATAGGTCAAGTAAGCAAAATATCCAAAAATAAGCAACAATTATCAATTGAGCCCAATTATTTGCCTACTGAGTTAGAGTGAGAAAATAAAAGTCCAAGAAAATTCAAATAAGCTAAGAAGAATAGAAAAACATTAAACTAAAAATACTCAATCAGGGACCATTAGCTTTCCCAGTGGAAGGATCCACATGAAACACTGGTCTCTCCATCCTGACGGTCTGGTAGCCAATGATCTAAGCTGTGTTGCTTTTCTAGTCTTCTTCGACGTAGACGGCGAAGGTGATGACTTAAGAGGAGGAGGGGAAATCAATGGTTTAGTCATGTGCCTAATAAGAAACAACGTTAATTAAAATGAACTGAAAAGTATAGTAAGTTATGTAATTGTAAATATGGAAACAAGTAAATACAAAAAATATTACATTATACGATGTTAATTAATTCTCCTTCATCATGATGATTACGGTTTGCATGGATGTCATCAACTTCTTCTCCGTTGACGTTAGGCATTTGTGTGGACAAAAGAGTGACACAAGTATCAAGGGTTGAATCCTAATCTTCAAGATTAAGACCAATGATTTTTCCGTGTAGAACCACTGAACACCTTTCATCACAAAGATCTTAAAGATAAAACA
This sequence comes from Glycine tomentella, assembly GCA_007407185.1. NCBI lineage: Eukaryota > Viridiplantae > Streptophyta > Magnoliopsida > Fabales > Fabaceae > Glycine > Glycine tomentella. The sequence continues at coordinate 677,905 of PYAF01000486.1, read as the reverse complement.
CCTATTTAGCTTGTTCTACCATGATGGAAGGCTCATTCTGATAAGCTAGCTTCTTCAAATCTACCAAAGTAAATCCGAAATCATCGATTTGCACACTAATATTGCTATCGACCGACTTACACTTGAAAACACACACAGTTAATTTAACATAATTAAGCTCCCATATTTCTTCAATGACTCCAAAGTAAGACATGGACACTAGATAAGGATTGTCATCATATACAGTAACAAAGTGTCGGGATTCAACCCTAAGGCTAACCCCATTGTTTTGCATTGTACTCTTGTCATCTTGAGATTTGATGTAGAACGAATATTTGTTAGTATCGTATCCCTACCAACTTGTAACATTTCTTTCAGGCCCATTTGCTAACTTCCTTAACATTTCAGAAGCATTATCGTCACCAAATATTGTATCTTTAAACCAATTTAAGAAAATCTTGTTATGCTCTTTCAACACCCTATTCTTGGTCATTTTTGGGTTACTTTCCTTAACTATGACTTCATGAAGAACTATGTATGGCAGAACTTCATTATTGATATTCATTATATACAAATGAGCTTGCTGCAATTCCTCTAGACCCAGAGTTATAAAATGCAACCCTTGTGAACCCTAACTTCCCACTCTCTCGTCATGCCAAGACTCTAGAAGCCCAATAGGTTTTCCTTTTCAATGCACTCTGAACAAAATTCAATAGCTTCTTCTGCAATGAACCTTTCAACAATGGATGCTTCAAGATGGTGTAGATTCTTTGTATACCTTTTTAAGATCTTCATGTATCGCTAAATCGGGTACATCCATAGTAAATATACAGGACCACATAATTTAATTTCCCTCACTAGATGAACAATTAAGTGAACCATGATGTTGAAAAATGAATCAGGAAAATACATCTCTAACTGACACAAGATAATAGCAGCCTCATTTTCCAAGTCATCTAACTTTACATGGTCAATGACTTTGCTACAAATGGCATTGAAGAAAAAGCATTGGCGAGTTATGGCCTGCCTCGCTTTGTTAGGAAAAATGTCTTGAATCGCCATGGCTAACAGTTGTTGCATCAAGACATGGCAATCATGAGACTTTAATCCAACTAATTTCATATTTTTCAGTTGCACAAGGCTCTTAATATTTGAAGAGTATCCCTATGGCACTTTGACACGGTGCAGACACTAACATAAACTTGTCTTCTCCTTTCTTGACAAAGTATGACATGCTAGAGGTAAGTATATTTTTTACCATTAGACATTGGATATAACAATTCATGTATACCTATCTTAGCTAGATCTTGATGAGTATTCAAACCATCCTTTATCTTGCCTTGAATGTTTAGAAGCATGTCGATGACACTATCACACATTTTTCTCAACACGCATAACATTGATACAATGTCTAACATCTTGATTGGACCAGTTTGGAAGATCAAACAATATTGACCTCTTCTTCCATATGCAACTTTTACTTCTCAATTTCTTTTAGGTCTTTGCAAATATAGTATTGATTTCCTCAACCCGCTCAAGAACCTGTTGAGCAGTTAACGGTATCGGCGCACTTTCATGCTCTTCGCTTCCATTAAAAGCTTTTTTTAATCGTCGATAAGGGTGATAAGGTTTCAAAAAATGTCAATGCTAAGTGTATACTCTAACGCCTCAAATTACCATCTGGTATTTTATTGCTTTTTGATGAAAATTCTTTTCAACTTGCTTAAAATTACCAAACCAAATTTACTAATAATGGATATACAAAGAGATTTTCATTACTGATTAATATTTACTACACTGATGTAATGTAAAATAAGAGTACAAACTGATTTCGATTCTTTTACATGATACAAATAACTAAAACATTCTATCTCAACTGAATACATCCTCAAGCATAACATCATCAAATAACACATCTTCAAAAAAAAAACTTCTTGACAATCTCTTTCTCTGTTGTTCGTCTGCTCGCCCGAATAAAATCGAGGTCATAGCAGGTGTCAACCACAGACACAAAATACAGGGTAAATTCATGATAAACATAATTTAAGCAACATAATACATTCAATATACAGATAGTCATAACAACATCCTCAAAAATTATATGATGCATGATTCTATTTTTTATCATGATGCATGTTTCTCTTTAAACTCTTATCATGTGGTACCACAGTCAAGATAGCCCTATCCCTGTGGCACAGAACCGAAACGATCAGTCAGGGCATCACAGTGTTGCAATAGGATTCTCACCTACTCTCATGTGATCATCATGGATGGTGTAATTTCCCCACTGCCAAGTCACCCCCCCAGCTCATACTTCTTTTATCTGAACGCTCGAACTCAGTTCCTGCAGCTATCTGACACACCTCCTCTTTGAGGCAACTCTTATACACACCTCCTCTTTGAGGCAACTCTTTATATACACCTCCACTTTGAGGCAACTCTTATGAGACAAATGAAACTTATACATAGCTCATTCATTTTATTTTCAACATCAGTTCTCAATCACTGTCTCTTATATCCCATTTAAAATTTCAACATAAATTATTTAAGTATAGAAATTCATGACAACACATGGATTTCATAGAGATTCATAAGCTTATTATTCAAGTACACAACATATCATCCATGTATAAAAACGCTCAACAACACATGAAATTTAGAGAAATTCATAGAAACTCTCAGCAACACATGAAACTTCATTCAAGCACTTAATCATGTAACCATAACTCAAGTTCACTATTTCTTAGACACAAATCATACTACACAGAACTTTCAAGCATTTATTTAAACACAAGCAACACTTAAACACTTAAACTATCTTTATCATAAAGTTTCCCTATGCATACCTTGTTTTCTTCTTATAAAGCTTGTCAAACTTCTTCCTAAAGGCACCTAGCTTTACACGTGATTCTTCAAGATGGTGGGGTTTCTTTCTTACTTAATTTTAGCTTGGAAAAAGAAAGGATGAGAGTGATATGAGGGAGGATATTCACGTGAAGGATATGTAGAGGAAACTTGGAAAATGACTTGCATTTTAGGTCCCCCTCCCCCCTTTATATAGTGTTTAGGAAATGATTTAATATTCAAGGACATTTTTGCCCTTCTTAACTAATTTCCCTCATTTAGTTTCATTCTAACTTAGTTTTCTCTTATTCCATTAGGTTCTAACTAGATTCATTATTATCTTTTTACTTTATAGAAAAAAAATCTCATAAGTCATAATAACCTTACTTTACACCTGGCTACCACTTTACAAGTGTCCAAGCTCTTGAATCTTCTTCATTCTTCTTGCTTTACAAGTGTCCAAGCTCTTGAATCTTCTCAATTCCTCTAGCTTTCACGTGGACTTTGGAGAATGAAGGGTAATCTTGCTTCATTTCATGTTATTTTTGTGTATATATGTCATTTTTGATGATGAAGAAAAATCCAATTTCCTTGTGGCTTTACACATGGTATTTTCTAGTAAGAAGTCAAGTTTGATTTGAACTCTTCTACCCAAAGATAATATTGAATAATAGAATTCTAAAGTTTTCCAGAAACTGACTTCAATTACAGTATAAATTGTTCACAAGCAATCTATACACAGAGTGCTACTCGGACTTTACTTACAAGATTGCTTTTATCTTAATTCTGATTGGTCTGTACTATTTTTGATCATCAAAATTACTAAACCATTTTATTAAATAAATCTAGACACCTCACAATTTAGAAAAAATTCTATAGATTTTATTTATTATTTTTCCATATTTTTCCAATGCTTGAATTCTTCTGACTAATGTTTCAAAGTTGTCACCTTATAAAATTCATAGAGATTCTATTCTAGAGTTTTTTGTGACAAACTATTTTGATATTCTGTCAGTCAAGAGTATACTTTAATTTCATCAAGTTCTCACAAAATCTCTAAGGATATCTGGTCATTTCTGGCCTAAAGGGCATTATGGTAATTTCATCATTCATCCCAGGGCATAATTGTCATTTCCACCATAAAATATCTAGCCAAAATATCTAAGGGTATTCTTGTCATTTTCAAAATATCCAAGGGCATTTATGTAATTTTCACCTTAAAATATCTCACTAAAATATCTAGGGACATTTTCATCATTTTCATCTCAAGGGCATTTTTGTAACTTCTATTTTAAGGGAAGGGCAATATGGTCATTTCTCCTCAAACATGTTTGTAATGTCTCTAATTAATATTTCACCCAAATAATTTAAATATTAGATCATCCAATCTTCTGATAACCTAATACTTACATAAATAGCTATGCAACAATAATTCATATAATATTTTGACCATAGTTTTTGAAATTTTAGGGTTACATATATTGGTTTTCTTTCATGTTTCAGTTGTGCGTAGCTTGTGTCTTCTTCACAGACTGGGCATGCATGATGGCCGAATGTTGAAAAGTCATTAATGGTATAAAATAGCATTGCACGCAACTTGAATGTCTCTTTTCGATACCCATCAATCACGGCAACCCCCTCGTCCCACAACCATGTCAAGTCTTCAATCAACGATTGAGATAAACATCAATGTCATTTTCTGGCTATCTCGAGCACTATATGATCATAGACAACATCAAGTATTTTCACTTCATGCAAAACTAAGGATGCAAGTTGTAAAATACTAACAAAAGAAGCCACGAATTGTACTGAGTGCTTAAACTACCATAGGGATTCATTCCATCAGTGGCAAGTCTATGCCTAAGATTTCTTGCCTTTTTGCCGAAATCCAGATACAAAGGATTAATCTTCTTCCACTGGGAGGAAACAGTCAGATGAAGGAGCATTCCATTGCAGTTTCTCCCATTTGCATGCCATGTAAGGTCTTTTGCGCCATCACCATTAGAAAACAGACGCTTAAACCTTGGAATGGTCGAAAGATACCATAACACCTTCACTGGGGGCCTTTCTTTGTGCTTTCGTCACTACTACATTCATCATCATTCTTCACTTTGTACTATGATATCCCACACTTGGGGAATTTATCCATTTCTTCAAACTCATGTCTGTATATTATGCAATCATTAGGACATGCATGAAGTTTTTGATACTCCATATCCATCGGACACAGTATCTTATTTACCTAATGGTAACTTTTTGGCAACGTGTTTTCCTTTGCCTAAGATTTCTTGCCTTTTTGCCAAAATCCGGATACAAAGGATTAATCTTCTTCCACTGGGAGGAAACAGTCAGATGAAGGAGCATTCCATTGCAGTTTCTCCCATTTGCATGCTATGTAAGGTCTTTTGCGCCATCACCATTAGAAAACAGACGCTTAAACCTTGGAATGATCGAAAGATACCATAACACCTTCACTGGGGGCCTTTCTTTGTGCTTTCGTCACTACTAAATTCATCATCATCCTTCACTTTGTACTATGATATCCCACACTTGGGGAATTTATCCATTTCTTCAAACTCATGTCTGTATATTATGCAATCATTAGGACATGCATGAAGTTTTTGATACTCCATATCCATCGAACACAGTATCTGATTTACCTAATGGTAACTTTTTGGCAACGTGTTTTCCTTTGGAAGCATATTCTGCACTACTTGAAGCAATGAAGTGAAGCTTTTGTCACTCTACTCATATCTAGCCTTGACATTAATAAGACTTAACATCACTAACAACAACATCAAAGACTTCTTGCACCTTGAATACATAGGCTTCTTCGAATCACTTTCCAATGTATCAAACATAGGAGCATGTGCTTGCTGAAAAGACTCTTGTCCAAGATCACGAATCATATCCTTTAATCTATCTCTTAATTCTACATCAATCGGTTCAGTTTGACATCCCTTCTGCATGTATATCAATTCACCATTCCATATCCATGTCGTATAATTCTTCTTAATCCCATCACACAAAAGATGTTCTCGTATGTCATCTAGTACTTGTCGTCTCCCATTCAAATAGTTTATACAAGGACATAAATATTTTCCATCCTCATCCGGTCGACTTCTTTCGGAGGAAAATTGCAAGAACTGTTCAACGCCATCCTCATACGTAGGGCTCATGCGACTTACATTCATTTAAGCTCAATCCATCTAATTAATAACTTTGTGATACTCACAAAGTTATTCCATGCATGAAAACCTCACTTTTTTCATTAAAGGTGTGGCCCTATGCCATTCAAGAAGACATTTTTTATAGTAGATTCATACATAAAGGTTAAGTCTCTTTTCTTAAATTTGACCAAATTTGGCAGCATTTTGCATTTATCTCCAAGTACATGACATGAAAGTAGTAAGATGAATTCCACCACAATCATGTATGCACCCGGAGAAACAAAGTGATATGCATTGTACCAGAATTTCATCAAATTTAAGAAAAGAGATTTAACCTATACATATGAATCTACTATAAAAAATGACTATTCCCAAACTGTCCAAACGGACAATCCAAGATTCAATAAAACAATTAATTCAAACTGTCTGGAAGAATTATTCTATTGGATCTCAAACAGGAAACTATGGTTCACTCATAATGGACATAACTTGTATATAACGCAATGGTAATTAATCACATAACACAAGTTATAAAAGCATTAACAAAAAAGACCATGAAAACTTTATGAAAGACATTCGTACATGTGAAGATGGTCACTAATAATAATAATCAATGTCGTGATGACGATGCAAACAACAAAAGGAAAAGTGTCTACAAATTACAATTACAACTACAAATGTTATTTAAAGGGATAAAATAAAAACAAAAATATTTAAAGGACTAAAATTAAAAATAAAAATCCTATTTATAGGGACCAAAATGTTATTTAAGCCTAAGATAAATTAAAAAAATAAAAAATATTTTCATAAGGTCGAATGAATTTTATATAATTATTTTGATAATGATAAAGAATTCAAATAATTTGTATGAATTCATAAATTTAAATTAATTATTGTTTCATACACTAAAAAATGTATTATGATCTCGAATATAAGAAAAAAAATTAACTTGTGCTAATTAAAAAATGACAAATAGTGTCATTTAATTGTATCAATTTCATTTAAATAAAATTCATTTTCCACTAATGTTTTACATAATTCAATTCCTTACTCATCATAGTTCACTATTGTTTACACAATTCACATACAACATTGAACAATACCACTTTCAAAGTAACTTGTACATCATAGTTCACTATTGTTTTACATAATTCAATTCCTTATTTATGCTCAATTGGTCTTCTATTTTCGTTTCAATTCAAAAGAAATGAGCAAATACATCCAAAGCACATTCCAATCCAATTCTAGCTATACATTCCTCTCACTCTAAAGATAAATTGAACTATTAAAATACCAACACACAATTATATGGCCACTATAGTTCCATACTCCAAGTCCTAACATAATCCACTTTGAAACAACAAACCATAAAGATACCAATTCAAGTATAAAGAATGAGTTCACACGTTACAGACCAATGAGAATAATATAACAATCAACTATGTAAACAACAAGCATGGTAAAGGGAGAGGATGCATAGCAAAAAAGACTCAGAATATGTTCAGTCAAAAGCTATTGTTTTGAAAATCTATTTTCTAGTAAATTTTCATTAGTTATAATTATCATTCCATTTCATATCACTTCCAACTTCCAAGCACCAAAATAATAAACAAAATGAAATGGAACAAAACAAATTCCATAAGTTAGAGATCGAAATGTTTGAACAGGAACATTACTCTAATTCCCCAATTCAATACATATCAATTCTACATAATAAACATCTCGTTGGACCTACTTGTTTTAAAACCGTGTGCCTCCCTTACAATGGTAAAAAATAATGAATTGTATTTTCTACTAAGTATAAGGAAATTAATCTTTCTAAGACGGTGAATATTTAATCAACTATGTTATTTTCATGGATTCTAAAGGATATAAGAACTCAAAACTACCACAATTCAAAAATTCACAAATTGTATTGAATCAAAGCATGTACATGATAATACAGAATAAAATAATAAAAAGAAATGTGTGTCTTATGAGTTATCTGAGGGATAGATATGTAACCTGGAGTAATCAGAGAGGGAGGATGAAGAATAGGAATTGGAATCGAAAGATTGGTGGTGATGCCTATGGCGTCATTCTCCGCGAGATTGGCATTGGGACTTTCTCATCTTTCAAATCTTGAGAGAGTCCTTATTGCGGTCTCAGCGATGGCGGTGGTGACGCCTACAACAATGAGAAGAAGTGTCGTCAGAGGCGTAGAGAGAAAGAGAGGTATCTGACGAAGACACGATGCTTCAACAAGATGTGACGATGGTGGAAGACGTCGACGACGGAGTGCAAAGACGCAAGTTGCAGTGTGCTGTGGCGAGATGGTCTGTCTGGGTAAAGAGAGGGCGAGAGACGAAGCTGAGATAGAGAGGAAGGAAGCACGAGAGAGTAAGTGAATTAGGGCTCGTGGGGCAAGATATATTTTTAAATGTAGGTTCAACATCAGTTTTCACTAAAAACCAATGTTAACTTATCATTTCACAACACTGATTTTTTCAAAAATCAATGTTAACATGAGTTCGTTAACACGGTTTTTCAAAAATCGATGATAACGAACTCATACTAACATCGGATTTTTTAAAAATAATGTTAACGAGATCATGTTATTTATGAATATGCCATCATGTTTTTGTTAACATCTATTTTATCAAAAATCGATGTTAACGTAGTGATGTTAAAATCATTATTTCTAGTAGTGTCACCTGATTGATTCTAATACTTTGAAATGGGTTTTAAAAACAACAATTGATTTTATTTGTCTTCATGTTATACGTCTCGGCTTTGAAGGGAAAGAAAAGAAAGATGGTTAAACTTTGTATTGATAACGCCAATACTTAATTTATCATTTAGAAATTATTTGAAATAAAAATTGTTGTTTCTTTCTTAGAAACTCACGGGTTTAAGAGAAAGATAGATACTGCGTGCAATTTTAAATATAAAGTTGGAATGAAAAATGTTTGCAAATTTATTTCTAAATGAAAATATTATCTTTCGGTGTACAAAGTTCTTTTAGAATTTTTTTTACAAGAAATCCGTGCGTCGTTGCAATTTCGTCTGGTTTATCAAAAAAGGATTTTCTTATTACGAGCTTTTAAAACTTAGTCTATGAAAAACTGTGACTATGCTATGTGGTTGTGATCTAATATGATCTTTCACATCAGAAATAAATTTTCCAATTAAAAATCTATTTATATATTTGTAAAGAAATATTTTATAATAAGTTAGAAATTTATTTATTTTAACTAAGTAAAGAAATTATATAAAAAAGAAGAAAGGAGAGGAGAAATGTTATTTTACTGATAATAAATTTAAACACTTGGTCATAATGTTTATATGTAAGATAAAACTTTGAGCGAATTTCTCTTATAACTTACGTTTCTTTAAAAGAAGGAAATTGAACCAGTCTTTAATTTATTTTAGCTAAATTCAAATCCGTATAATAATATATATCTGATTAAGTAATATTAGTATCTCTTATAATTTTAAGAAAATGGTTGCGCTAAAACTTTGTGATATTATACAAATCCTTATATTAGATACTTAACAAGACAACTTGATATGGTCAAACATATGCATAATATTGTGGGTTTAATGTGTTTGTTCCTCTGTCTCAGAGATAGATGTGCTGATTTTCTGTAATGGTGCTTAAGGAATTAAGCTGAGGCCATAGATATTTTTAAATTTATGATAATTATCTTTCGTTGTATTTCTATGATATGTTAATAAACTTCTGTCTGTTGAGGTAAAAAATGTTATATATGATTGAGAACGATCCTTAAAAGATGAATAAGTCTTGCGAATGTATTCTAAGACAGTGTCTTAGTTACGTGGCTAGAGGTAGGCTAATGGGAGATGTAGCAAGAAGCTTACACTTTGGTACGTCACGAGCTGATATGCGTGACACTGGCTAAGGTCTAAGGGGTGGAAGACATAAGTGTGTGACATCCCAATGGGTAGGTTGATCCCCTCCCCTACGTTCTGGGACTGATAGTACCAACTCGTACATCTCGATAAACGCAAAGACAACTTATGATGGAGCGAATGATATGCCTTGTGATGTAACGGGGATGTGACCCCGTGGAGAGATTGTCTTATGATTTGAGTAGACATACTGATATGGGACTATGCCAACAGTTGAGGTATACTTCCCATCACTTCCCAAAGGTTGTATTGCTATTGGTGATTGATCGATAGTGGAGTATGGATCCATACTGTGTCAAGAAGGTTGAGTTGATGAGATGTTATGACGAGAAAGATGTTACGTTTTATCCTACTATTAAAATCAAGTCTCACCCCTTCCTCTTTTTGTTTGTGTATGTACTTACTGGTTCAATTTGTGAACACAACGGTCAAGCCTAGTAATCAAGCTTCTTGTTAACATGGTTATTTCATAAATTGCAGAGACTGACGAGAAGATACTAGACTCAAAGGTCAGTTTTATTTATTCTTGCATTTGGGTTAAGGTAGTCTTTGTTCACTGCTCTGACTAGGATAATTGTTGTATGGGTTGGGATAGATAGTACTTGATTTCCTTGTGTTTATTTTAGTGACGTGAACTGATGTTTATTTAAAGATCATGGTTCTTTATATATTATTTCTGAATATATTTAATAAATGTTTCATTTTAATTGCGAAGATTTATTCTCATTTTTATAATAACTAAACAAATAAAACATTAGTGTGGATTGTGTCTTATGTAACCGGATGTTACAATATTCATGGAAATGGACAACAAATCACTGCTGTAAAAATTACAGAATTTCAGCTACATTTCAACATGCTAAAGGTCTCCATTCAATCTCAGCTTTCCAATTTCTTCCACATACAAATGGGCAATCAATATAGGGCCATCAAAATCATCAATAAACACTTCAAATAGTCAATTTTTTTACACATAATCTAATAACAGGGCAGCAGCTCATCAAAAAGGGTCAATGGCAACCCCCAAATTTGACCAAGATGAACACCCGTTCAATGAAGACAAATGTTCCAAACAGCTAAAAATAATTTTCTGTGATCAGTTTGAGCATTCATTTGATCAGTAAATTTCCTAATTTAACAGTCCTATTCTTCACTATGTTCACATTGTGCTTATTATTGAACAAACTTGGCATCAATTCCCCACAGAACACTGTCAAACAACAGAATAAACTAAGGATACAGAGACATGGAAAAATGATTCAAGCCTGTAATTCCTTGCCCCTCACTCACTCATCACATTTAGGCCAGAGATGGCCTAAAGATTCAGAAAATTTTAAAGGAAGAACAAATTCTTTATTACTGAGCATCATGAATTTAACATAGTTATATTTTAAAACTATTGCTGCACATAATTTACTGGATCCATTACAGAGACGTGCTACCTCCTTCCTCACTCAAGCTAAATTGAAGATAAGTATATAAATAATTACCTTTCTTAATGCTCTATTAACCAATAAGCTATACTCAACTGGTAACTGAAGAGTCCTCAATTCGAATAAACTTTACAAATTTAGACTTCATCTCTGCTGGAATTCGTATAGGACGATAGTTTTTGTCAAGCCACACCGCTATGGCCTTGGCTTCCAAAATAGGCTGCCACCATTTCACCAAATATCAGCAAATATTCTCAAAAATGGAAATACAATAAGCAGCAAGTGGTGGAGAAAGACCTCATGGTTTGGAAGCTTATAGATGAAGTGATCAAAGTATAAACGAGCAGCTGAAGAGCCAGAAATCCTAACTCTTATAACAAATTTGTCTCCACTCTGGTTGCATATTCTTATTATGAGAACAAATATTGGAAAACAGAATTAACTTATACAGAAAAACATATCTTTTTGTGTACTAAAATGTATAAGGAGAAATTGACAAGCAAATTTGGAGAGGCTTACTCTTAGAGGTGCAAGGAATTTGAGCGATAGTTCCGACAATGCCAATGCATCACCACTGTGAGCCACAGCATCGCAATTAATACCAATGTTTTGCAAGAGTTCATGACGACCTTATGAAAATATATATGGAAATAGATCAGTTTATACATCTAAAATCGCAAGTATGCCTTTTAATTGTCACAAATGTACAAAGGATAACTTAAAAAGTTTGCAGACCATTCAACTCTACGTTTCAATTCAGTATCCTGTCAAGTGTCAATACCCTGATCATAACAACTTTTTTTTTTATCAGCAAAAGATAATATATAAATACTTGGTACCAGAAGTACCAAAAATACAGACATAGTAATAAAGCACAGTACCCTGTCATGCTAGGTTATGTCCCATTACAATACAGTATAAATAGGAAATAACCCAGGTTACAAAACCTCCCAGCAAACTGCCCTCACAATAACTATAGTCATTGTTGACCCATTCTAATGACCTCCCAAGTCCACGAATCCCAGGTCCAACGGAATAAATTACAAAAGTGACCCCAACCAAAACAAATACCAAAGTACTATAAGAACTCACCAACTTCCCACCTGATCATAACAATTATACTGGCTCAAATATACCAAAACAGAGATCAAGAAAGGTAGGGAAATATTTCCAAGCATATACAAGATAAGAAAAAAAAAAAACTCCTTTGTCTTAGAAAAGCTACATTAGGAATAGAAAAGCTATGATGTGAACCTGCAAAATCCTAATGTAGTTTTTTTTAATGAGTGAAAGGTGAAGAAGGCAGTGGAATTTTGGTATGACTAAAGGATTGTCCGTGCAGACATCACTCATTTCCATACTACAAATAGCCTTGCATTGGCAAAAACTCCTTGAGTCAGGCTCCACAGGTTATTTCTTCCCAATTGATGAATTAAATGCTTGGATAGGGAAGTTCCAAACCAATGCTTGGAATGAGTCATTTCTTTTCTGTATTTTTTCTCCTTCTGTCATTCTTTTATTTCAAGAAATACTCAGAAGCCAGAATCACTATTCTGGAGTTAGTAATACTAAACACATATGCCAGATTCTCTGTTTTTTGTCCATTTTATCCATTGTGATTAATTATTTTGTCAGGATCCCAACACTATATTTTCTGTATTGTTCTTTCTACTTCTCAATTGCCTATTTTATATTTTCATATAGTCTAACAAATGTTCATATGTATGTATGAAAGTTCATTCCTCACAAAGTGTGACAGCTTTCTGCATATGAAGTTTACTGTACTTTATCTTGCATACTAACATTATGAATTGCTCTTTCAGAAAGATGCTAATCTGGGGAATATGCTTCAATAAAAATTACATGCGTGCCTTCTAATGGTTTTGCCAGGAAACTGCAGTATTCATTTAAAAATGTATGATCTGATTCTTTCACTTCTTGCTCTTTTGTTTCATTTCCAACTAAGTTCAGAAGGTTTTCCCATAAAATCCCTTCATAATAATGCTATCACAGCCTATACATTTGTTTTATAAGGAAAAGAGAAGAAAGATTATAAAACTTTTATCATATGTCTGTGCTAGTCTGATTATGTTGTGTTACCTCCATGATTTTTTTTATACTCTAAAAATACGTCGAATCTAAATTCAAGTTGAAGTTGTAAAGAAAAAAAAAATTACATAACCCATCTCCACGCTATGCGCAGGTAAGGGAGAGGGATATTGTACGCAGCCTTACCCTTGCATATGCAAAGAGGTTGTTTCTGGATTCGAACCCATGATCAACAAGTCACCAGACACAACTTTACCGTTGTGCTAGGGCTCACCCTCTTAAAAAAACCACGTACCCCATTGTCCGGAGGCTCCACGCTATGCGCAGGTAAAGGAGAGAGATATTGTACGCAGCCTTACCCTCGCATATACAAAGAGGCTATTTCTAGATTCGAACCCATGACTAACAAGTCACCAAGGCACAACTTTACCGCTTTGCCACATAAATCAAAATATAATTTTGTAGCATAAACAAAAGGACTAAGATATCGAAGATTGCAATTTTGATATACCTAGAAAAGCAGACAATAACTGTTGTTAAAATTGCTAACTCATGACATAACTGTTGTCGACAATTATTCCATGTCAAAACATAGTGCTCATTTGGAGTTATAAACATTTCAAAATTAACATCTACTACAAGATAAATATATACACATACGACATTACCAGTAAAAGGAAAACATTGATTCAAGCAAGCAAGCAAGCAACAGTAAGAATCAGCTCATGAGGTCTCACCGTGCTGGCAATAACTTGCATAAACTGCATTGTTAACCACACCGTACTGATCCAACTCATAGTCGCGCACCTTCAGTTCAACGTCATGGAATCCACTCATTCTGTTATAAATTGTAAGAAGAATATTATTATATATAGAATAAACTAATCACTAATTTAAAACAGAGATGCTTGAATCGAATCACAGGATAAGGAAACAAAATTAACGGAATCGATTGCACAAACAAGGGATGTGCGAGGAAATTACCCTTTGCCCCCTCTGAGATCGAAGAATGGTGCAGAGGCGCTGGAACTCAATGGCGAAACTGATCGGAAAGCCGGTGGATTGAACAGCCGGCGGGGAAAAGAAAAAGGAGATTGGCGCGTGAGGCGAAACGACGTAATATTCAGGAATAATGGGGAAGGCAATGACATCGTAGAAGCGTGGTAGGAGAACATTTTTTGGAACTACAACGGGATTGTGATTGTAGGCGTTACAACCCGTGCTACTGCTTTTAAACTTTTTTTCTCATTGTCGTCATTTCCTCAACCTCAACGACCCTTTGTCTCTACTATGGAGCAAAATTTTGGAATACCTAATTTGTTTTGCTTTTTGTAGTTATCACTTTTTTCTTCTTTTTTTCATTCATAAAACTTCAACTTCAAAATTTTCTAAAACAATCTCACATCAAAAAAATGTTGGTAATAGATATCACTCTTGAATAATTTCTTTTTATTATTATTTTAAAAGAACTAGTATAGAATTGATGGGTACTTAGTTATAAAAGGTAAAGTAGTCATTTATAGATATAAAAGAAAGGATAAGGCAGTTAGAAATTAGTTATAGGATGTATTATAAATAGAATTAGGATTGAAAGAGGGAGGCGAGGAGAAAACAGAATAGGAAAGGGGGTTGATTATGGGAGCATCTCAAGGGAGAGCTCTCTTGTTGATTACGGGAGCATCTTAAGGGAGAGCTCTCTTGTGTATTAGCTATCGAACAATGTTGATACTTGAATAATTAATAAAAGAGGCAAATTCATAAAGGGCTTGGTATACTTTGCATGTTCTTGCTGTGTAGGAGATATTGCAGTGCATGATATAGAGGAATAGGAGAATTAGAAGAGCCGAGCCAGGAACTCAACAAGAATAAATACCTTTTATATAACAAAAATTTATAATAAATTGTACTACTCAAACTCAACAAGCCTATGTATTTGGTGGCCAACCAAGTAGACTACTCGGATCTAGAGAATTTGGTAGGTTTAATTAAGATAAGATAAAAGCTCTATCTTCTGTCAGAAAGATAGAGGTATCCTCTAAAACTGTATATTATCTATTATTAGAGAAAAAAATAAGATGATATCATATATTTCCTTATTTATATTATCTTTGATGGAAAATCAAGATTTTATCATTCAATTTCACCTTTATAAAATGGGATCATCAAGGTTCAAGTAAACTGACTCTTAATCCAACCTATATACTGTACTTGTAAGTCTTGTGCTGCTAACTTGAGAGTCAAAGTGTCTTTGTAGGTACACCCCACCATTGTGAAGGAGCTCATGGAGGAGCATCATTGTGAGCATGTGGCATTGCAGTTTGGTTCCTTATTGAACAATCTATGTAAGAAATCGCATGCAACATTGGACGAGTTAAGAGCAAGAGCTGCCATATTCATTCAAATGGAAGAGATGACCAGGTTCACAGAGAAAGTGTCTGGAGAATCCTATTGGAAACTAGTTGAATAATAGGTGAAAACCGAGAGCGGACGTAATTGAGGAAAATCTAGAGCCAACATACCACCTCAGTCGAAATTTAGCCATTATACCCCGTGACGAAGATTTGAGGGTGATTATTGGAGGAAGCTTGCAATATCGAGTTGATCCAGTTATCGCCTAAAATTAACTTCCGCCTGAAGCAATCAAATACAAGTTGTAACTACCACTTCACTCTTTCATTTTATTCGTATTTATTTTATTTGCAGCGGATAATTTATTTTAAAAAGACCAATGATTAATTGAAAATAAGTGAAGTTTTGAAAATGATTTTGAAATAAAGGTTTGATAGTAAATCTTATTGGATTTATCCACAAGTAGATTAGAAAACATAAAAGGCTATGTCATAACTTTA
>PYAF01000486.1:642446-661569 GCA_007407185.1 Glycine tomentella | reverse complement strand
GTAGTAAAGTTCCTAGAAATTCTATTCTAGATTTTCTTGTCACCTATTAGTAATTTATTACCTAGGAGTATTGTATTGAAATTTTTCTAATCTCTATTCTAGGTAAAAAATCCTTTAATCACATATTACTAATTGATCTAAAACATTTCCTAAATTACACATTTAACACGTATATAAAAATATTGGGGTGTTACACAAGTACTGTCGATATCATTGATTTGATAATCACAGCACAAAAGACTGCACTGCCCTTAAGGAAAAAATATAAAAATTGACACAAAAGGGGCACCTATAAAAGTTTGTCAAAGACTCATCACGTGATCAAAACCGTGAAAAAGAGCGAGATAAAATCCAAGAATGCAGCAGACCTCACGAAGCAACAAAAGCACAACAGTAGTTGATAATCTGCCATTGGAAACTTGGCTTCGAGGAGTAATCAACACAATAGCTTGAGGATTTGCCAAGGGAGGAAGTTCAAACTTGGCATGCAATTGCTATGTGCACAACCATAAGACTGTCAACTTAGTGGAATTCGAAAAGAAGGTCACCAAAAGCATTCCCCCTGTCACTCATGGATAAAGATTTTGAAGACATTAAGCGATATCACAATGATCCCATGGTAATCTAGATAGAGATGGCCAACTTCTTAGTGTGCAAAGTCTTGCTCGATAATGGGAGCTTAACCGACGTCCTATATTGGTCTGCCTTTAAACAATTGAGCATATCAGTAAGCTAAATTGAGCCATTCACAGAGAAACTAATTTGGTTTCATTAGAGAGGCAATAAACATGATAGGATATGTTCACATGTTGACCACTTTTGGAGACAAGAAAGGGTCAAAATCCATCATGATCAAGTACTTCCTAGTCCATGCCTTAACCTCTTACAATGTATTGGATATGAGTTAGCGCCATTATCTCAACTCCCCATCTAGCAATGAAATTCCCAAGTGAGAGTAAAAAAAATATCACTATCAGAGTCTATCTAATCATCATAAAACTGCATTACATCATATGGCTAGCTAATGTGGTAATGGTAAAGAAACTTGATGATGCCATTTAGCCTTAAAAATGCAAGGGCAACTTATCAGAGGCTAATGGAGAAGATATTTGTGAATCAACTCGGAAGAAACTTGAAAGTCTATGTAGATGACATGGTGGTCAAAAGCACAAGCACCACCTCTCACGCAGAAGACTTAAAGAGATCTTTGTAGAAATAAGAAAGTACAACATGAGTCAAACCCAGAAAAAATGCATATCCAGGGTACAAGAAGGAAAATTCATTGGTTTCATGTTTACACACAAAGGGATTGAGGCTAACTCAGAGAAGTGTGTGGCCATCATTGAGATGAGAAGTTCGAGCACTCTCAAAGAAGTGCAAAGACTCAATGGATGATTAGAAACATTATCTAGAATCCTGCCAAGAACAGGTAATACGACCAAACCTTTCTTGAAACTACTGAAGAAGGAAGAGGGAACACAATGGAACAAGGAATGTGAAGCTCACTTTTAGAAACTCAAATAGTTCCTCACTTTACCACCCATCCTCAGCAAGTAAAGAATTGATCTTATACTTAGTAGTATTTATATATGATATAGGCTTTGAAATCATTGTAGAGGAAGAAAAGAGTCAAAATTTGTCTACTACTCAGCCGAGTCCTCAAAGATGCAAAGACTTGGTATCAAATGATTGAGAAGTTAGCCTTAGCTCTAGTCACTGCTGCCAGAAAACTAAGACCATATTTCCAGAGTCATTAGATACTAGTTCGAACTGATCACCCTATTCAAACAATCCTGAAGAAACTAACAAGAAACAAACTAAAAGGGGGGGGTTGAAAGTGTGTATATCAAAGATATAAACTTTTACGATATATAATGAATATAGATAGCAATATATTAAAACCAGGTTGTCCACTGAAGATAAAACTAATATATAATGAAGATCAATACTGGTTGTCCAGTGACAGATAGAAAAGAGTTTTTAAAACAATTTTTCAACTAAACACTTGGTGTTAAAAGTTGATTGATAGCATTATAAGAATGCTCAATAAACCGTCATAGAGAGAAGTGTGATCTAAATTCAAGCCAAAGTTAGAAAGTTGTTGTTTGAGCCACACAATTGAGCACAAGAACCAATGTATTAAGCCTCAGCAATATATAAGGAAACACTAGCCCATTTTCCAAATAAGTGGCAAGTTCCACTTGTTCCTATCTAGCTTACATTCGACAAAGTCTAAATCTGAATATCCTATTAAAGAGGTTTCAACACCTTTAAGGGTACCCAAGGCTAAAATTTAAGGTTCTTCTAAGGTATTTCTTAATCCTTTCACAACTGAGAAGTGAGCTTTTTTTGGATTTGACTTGTAGTGTGCACACATGCAAACATTGAACATTATATCTGGTTTAGTTGTAGCTAAATAGAATAAGGAATTGATGATACATCTATACTTCTTTGGTCTATTGGTTTGCCTTTCTCATCAACACTTAGGTAGCAACTTGTGGCCATAGAAGTTGCAGCTTCCTTGCTTGTTTCCATCTTAAACTCCTTAAGGAGATCTTTGCAATATTTTTTTTTTGGTGGAATATGTCATGTGGTCCAATTGCTTTACTTGTAGACCAAGAAAATAGTTTAGCTCCCCCATAATTGATATTTTAAACTCTCTATGTGTCTTATGCACAAAATATTCATATAGAGGTTTGTTAGTGGATCCAAATTTGATGTTGATAAGTGTCATATTCAAGTTATTTTTGGGATTATAATGCTAGCACTTATCTTTGGATTTTAGTAGTTTTCTTATAAACTTCCCTTAATTCTAGTTGTTTTATGCTTTGTACATTTATAAATGTTTTTGTTTAAATTTGGAAGATTCATCCATGTAATTCTAATGTTTTGATGGTTATTTGTTGAATCCAGAAACCAAACTAAGATGAAAGGCAAAAGGGTCATTTTTGAAGAATTTCAAAGTGCCACTCGCCCATGCTAGCAGTCAACTTGCCTAGGCTAGTGAGATTACTTTAGCCTGAAGTAACCAACTCACTTGGGCAACTGACCTTACTTCAGCCTGAAGTAACCAACTCTCCCAGACAAGTTGGTCTGCCACATCTTGAACCATTTTATTTAAAAAGCCATGCAAAGAAGAGAGTTCAAGAAACAGGGGAGAAAACCAAAGGAAGAAGACGCAAAAGAAGAGAGAGAAGAGAGAAAAAGGAGCTAGAAATGCAGAGAAGTGACCATGGATTGCTTCCTTCATCATGTCTTTTGTTGATCTTATACTCTACACAATGATTGGCTAGTTACTCCAAAGGATTGGTGTAATCTTCGAACCCTTATGTATTTCTTTTGATATTTGACATATATATATATATATATATATATATGAATCTTTTCTACACATTACTAGTGATTTCATTTTGTTCGTAATGCTTGATTCTACTTGATCATTAGTTTAATGAAATTGGATTCTTAGTTTGACATGAAAGTTCTCTTAGAATTTGAACTGAATGAATTTACTCTTTACATTACGTTGCTAAGAATAGAGCATAACGTTTTGATTACAAATAGCATTAGATTATGATTTTATTGTTGGGATATTTATTTCATATGCGAGGAATTGATATTCAGTAAATATCCTTAGGATTCTCGAATGTGAGGGATCGATTCAGGGTGAATTAATGTGTGCATTAATAATGTTAGAAAATGATGAAAATGATAGGAATACAACCAAGAGGGGGGGTGAATTGGTTGAACCTTGGTAATTAAAAATTTTCAACCAGAGTTTCCACAGGATCTTTATCACTTTAAAAAATTGTTTTGAAACCAAGAATCTTATATTCAATCAAATTTCTCTGTCAAGAAAATCAATAGACAACTGAAATCTTTCTGTGCAAATAATTTGATTCACTACCAAAGCAATTAAGAGATGAAGAGATTAGAATAAAGATCAGTCATAATTTTTATACTGGTTCATTTCAAACACTATGAAGCTACATTCAGTTCTTCCACTCAACACTAGAATGGAGTTCCACTATTGCAAATTAATGTTCTTACAAGATATTACAAGCCTCTCTTTATCAACCCTAGATAAAGTTCAAAAATCTAAACACACTATTAGATTCTTAGAGACCAATTCCACTGAGAACACTACTCAGCAACCCCTAGAGAAACACTATCTCTAGTCATCATGCAAGAAACTCATTTACAATAAGCCAATCTTTACAGAAATCAAATAACAGATTTACAACTACAAAGAATAAGAAACGAATTCACCTGATAATCCAATGAACAAGATGCATATGTATGATTCACCAGGTTGAAAGAAAGAATAACAGATTCAATGCTTCCCTTTCCTTACTCTTTGAAACTCAATTATGCTTCACTCTTCAAATCAAAAACCCATATGAATTTTAATGAAGCCAAGATGTTTTAGAAATCAGAAAACTCACTAATGAAAGCTCATGAATGTTTGTGATTGCCCAGAATACGAATTTCTCAACACTTAAAATCACAGGGTAATAGGTTCTATTTATAACAGCTTTCTAACTGAAAATAATCGATTAAACACGCTCCTGTAATCGATTATTTCTCATATGTAATCGATTAATTCAAGAATGTAATCAATTAAAGTGTTTATGATGCGTTCTGGGTTTGAGCTATGAACATTGTAATCAATTATTCCGTCACGTAATCGATTAAACCACTCATGATTTTCCAAATGCACTGAGTAATATATTACTGAATTTGGTAATCGATTAAGACAGACAGACCAATATTTTCAAATGTACTATGTAATCGATTAAAACGATATGTAATCGATTAAATTAGTAGAACATGTTAGCCATAGGCATGATATGTAATCGATTAAGACAGACAATATGATATTTCAATTTTAGCCTAGGTAATCGATTAATTCGATATGTAATCGATTACATTGTTCTTGGTTTGTTTTCCAGAAGGCACGAAGAACAAAATAATCGATGCCAACATATCTGTAATCGATTAAAGCAGAAAAACTTCATTTTTCCAAAAACTTGGTTTTAATTTTCCTTATCTGTTAAATGCTTTTTAATTGGTCCTCATTCTAACAATCCTAAATGAATGATTATGCATGATATGCACATGATCAGATAACACATCTTCCCTTTTACATGAATTAATTGATCTTCAAGCTTCCAAGGCACTTTGCAATGAGGCATGTTGAAAGCACAAAACTCCAAAGCTTGATTCCATGTCCATCCTTTCATATCTCCTCTTGAATCAACAATCTCCCCCTTTTTGGCTTTAAACATGCCAAATCTTTAAGTTGATTAAGCACTGGGACTTGGAGATTATTTGACTATTCAGCAGATGAACTTCAAGCTTTTAAAAACCTGTATTAAATTGCCTTTGCCAAGATACAAGTGTTAAAGCATTTGTGATTCATGAATCATTCAATTAGGCATTATATAAACTTTGTTAGTTTCCATTTTATGCAGTTACTCCCCCTAAATTCCAACAGTCATTCATTTCAACTTTTTGGCAAAAAACTGAACCAAAAACAGGAAACATAGTTCTTTTCCTTCTTAATCAATCTCCTCATTTCTCCCCCTATTTGGGTTGTTAAAAGTCAAATATAAAATATGCACAACGGATATTGAACAAAAAATGCAATTGCCATTGAAAATAAGTTTTTAGGAGGCAATACATAGGAAATTTTAAACAAACTTAAAACAGAACTTGAATAAAAACAAATACAAGCCAACAAAAAGAAATCTAAACAATCCTAAAAGTCAACAGAGGCATTATCATTCATATTGGCCTCAATTGAATCAAGTCTTTCCCTAATTTCTTCCAAAGCTTCATGAGTCTCAGCCTTAAAATCCTCTTAAAGCTTGAGCATGCTGTCCATCTTTTGAATCATCAATAATTCAAAGTCAGAATAGGCAGGCTGTGGATGCTGTTGATGCTCTTCCTTTTCTGAATCAGCCACCACTTGTTCCACATTAGCAGCAACAGCTTGTTGATTTGCCATCACCCAGCCATTGGGTGTCTTCCTCATCCCCATCTTAGTAAGATGTTTCCCCTTAATCAAACTGTTGGAGGAACTTGTGTTGTCAATCATTTCATTTTCAACATCAATGTTGAAGTGATCAATTAGCCTAGAGACAAAAACAGGATATGGGAATGGGTAGTTCACTAGCCTCTTGGATTTGAGCATGATTTCCTCAAAGATAAGCACCCAATTCATGGGTATATTGTTCTTCAGCCCATAGACCAATTGGAGGTCTTCATCAGTTGCTTGAGCATGATTTGTAGCCCTAGGAGTTATAACATAGGTAGTTATGTAGTGTAGGAGCCTATCCTTAGCAGTCATAGGTCCTGTACCCAACCTATTCCTCAGCCTCATGTGAGGATCATGAAGCATCTCTCTATAGGTGTCCAACTTACTATAACCCTCAGGTTCCTCATCAAACCTTCTAGCACCCTCACAAACCACCCCAGCCACAGATTCCCAAATGTCTGGAGTTATCCTCATCTCAACACCCTTTACTTTGGACTTCATGTCCCCTTGCATTGACCCTTTCAAGCAAGTGTAGAAGACTTTAACTAAATCAAGGTAAAAAGTACCCTTCATTTCTAAGAACCTTCTCAGCCCTTGGGCTTCAAGGAAGGCAGGAAACTGGAACCCCTCCCCAATGAACCAATCAAGTTCAAGGTACTTGGGAGAAGCAACAGGCTTGGTTGCATTGAACTGAAGATAGTTCATCTTATCTGCCTCTGTGGAGAACCACAGATCAAGCCTATTTGCAGGTTGGGGAACAGGGGGATTTGAAGAAGATTCCCCAGCTTTTCTCTTGGATGTCCTCACTCTCTTAGGGGTTGGGTTAGACATCATTAAAGGTTGAAGGTTTGGACACAAGCAAGACTCAGAAAATACAGAAAATGCAGAGAGACAGAAGTAGATAAGGTGCAAGGACTTTTAGGCTTGTAATCCACTATTTATAGGCACTAATGAGACCCCAAAATGTCCATAATTTCAAAAATATAGCTGTTGGTGACAGTTTAATGACATTGGGTTCGTTTTAAAACGGATTGGGCAGTTAAATTTCCCATAAAAACCTGTCAGATTACGTTCAACAGCATGAATAATCGATTATTTCGTTAAGTAATCGATTATTCCAGAGCAAATGAGCCACTGAAAAAACACAGTAATCGATTATTTCTTTTAAGTAATCGATTATTTCTTTCTCTGTCAGAGGTTGAAGACGACCAGTAACCGATTATAACGTACAGTAATCGATTATTTGATCAATTTTATGAATTATACAGGTAACAGAGCATAAGTAATCAATTCTGTAATGACCAGATATTCTTGGGGATTCTGTAAGAACCTGAGGAAAAGACAGAATATTCCTAGATAGCAGAATATCAAAATAGTTTGAGGCAGAAAATTATAAAATAGAATTTCTATAAAATTTATAAAGCAATTGCAAGAGAAACTTAATTCAGCCTACCTCAAGCATAAAAAAAACACAGGAAAATGATAGATACAATCCATAGAATTTTCTCTTAATTATAGGAGGAATAGACTTCTTTAATAAGCTAGTTTAGTAATTTTACTAATTAAAGGCAAAATGGACCAATAAGAATTAAGATAAAGTCACTTGATAGGAAAAGCTTAAATAACATCTTAAATATGTTACTAAGACTTAAGTTAGTCTCTAAATAATTTTAGAATTTTTATTCCTAAGAAGGTATTTGGAATTAGGCTTTCATAAATGATAGAAACAATTTTAATTCAACTTAAAGATACATAATAAGTAAAACAAAGCATAAAATCTTCTTAAATTAAACTACTCCACGTAGTGGAGAAGAAAATTGGTTAAGTTGCTCTTCAAAACAAGCCATGGCCGTGTGATATCAAGAGGAATGGAGAAGGCTTTAGAAAATTCAAGAAATGGACACATGGATGGTTAAAAAGCTTGGAATCTTGCCATTGGTCCATTAGGAAAGTTAAGTCATCATACCTTTAGAGATATTTCATGGCTAAGTACAAAAATTTACTAAAAGCTAACCATTCTACGTAGGAAGAGAAACAAATAAGGATTTCACTACAAGCTTGAAATCCAACGTGCAAAATGAGAAGAAGGGAGAATGAAATGGAATTTTTAAGAACTAGACACATGTAGGGTGAGAAATTAATAGCCAATAAGGATAAACCAATTGGAAAGTTAAACCCTCATAACCTAAGAGATATTTTTAGCAAAGGCATCTTAGAATATTTTCAACAACTTTATATAAAAGTTGGTGGGGACTGTAGAATCAAGCTTGGTCCAAGAGTGAATGTGCAAAACCACACTTCATTCCATCATTTTCCAATCTCACATCCTTTTCACTTTAACTTAAATCAAAACAAAGGCCCACCATCTTAAAACCTCACGTGAAAAACTAGGAGTATTAGGAGCAAGGCTGTCCAAAATTTTAAAGAAAGCAAGGTATGGGGAAGCTTTATGATAAATATGGTTTGAATGTTAATTATGCTAAGATTCTCATTTGTTTCCATAAAGAACTAAGCCTTGCATACCATGTGTTTGATGAAATGCCTCAAAAGAGATAAAGTTTGTTTAATGAATGATTATTTGAAAAAGTAATTTGAATTTAGTTTAATGAATGATTGGTAGAATGAATAACTTGAATCTAGCTTAATGAGTGATTGTTTAAGTGACTTGAATCTTTGTGTATAATAATTATTTTTAAATGGTTGATTTGAATTATAGTTATATAATGGAATGTTTTATTAAAGTTTATGTATTAGGATATTGTTAGAAGGGTTCTATAAATCCTTGAGCATGTTTATTAAATTTTATACTAGAATTATGTTGAAAGCATGCCTATTATATTGAACTTTATAAAGATTAATATTGAAAGTTTAAAGTTTAAGCATACGAGAATATGAGATATAAATTGATATTGAAAAGTAAAGATGAAATAAAAAAAGAAAATCCATTATACATGTTTCATATGCATATGCCTGGCGGGGGTGATAAAGTGCTTTTAGTTAAATATTTTTCTATCCTTCTTAGCTTATTTGACCTCTCCTGGACCTTTATTTTCCCATTCTAATTCAGTTTTTGGCCTAGGCAAGTAAGTGTGCTTAATTGCTAATTGTAGCGTATTTTTGGATTTTTGCTCACTTAACATATCTGACTTGTGCAGGGCCTATGGAGTGCTACTGATCTCTGAATGCAGTGTTCTAGGAGTCCCTGGAAAGATAACGAAAAGATCTCCAAGTGTTCTAGAAATAGCCCAAGGCAAATTCTATCATTTTAAGGGTCATTTTAAGCTTCGAATTTATCACCTCTGCACTTGTAATTTTGGGCTGCGAATTTGATTCTCATGGTTGTAAATAGTAAATAATGAGATTGTTGGGTTTGTTTATGTCCCATTCTATTTTCAGAACTTAGTCACTAATATATTAGTGACTTTAGTGAAAACTTGGACAACACTCTTTATATTTCAATAAGCAAGTTTTATATTTCTTTTCTTTAGTTTTTAGAATCAAACCCTTATTCTTCATTTTCTCTCAACTGTTCTTGCTTGTTCTTCATTGTTCTTCATTTTCGGTTTTCTGTTCTTCCATTTTCGTGTAATAATTCCATGTGGCTTTCACTGATGATGATCATGGAAGGCTAAATCCTCACTCAATTCAAGGATCCAACCCAAGCACAAGGAGAATTTGAGTTCTGGTTTAGTATTTCGAATCCTATGTGAATGTTCATCTTCTTCTTCAATTGCTATTCTGTTTTCATGATTATGAATGCGTTTAGGATTGAAAGCGGATTAGGTTATGGATTCATTTCCTAATTTCAAATATTAATCACAAATTAATTGGATGATATTTCAGTTAGGATTGCGGTTTCAATCAATTTAGGGGTTAAGTCGATTGAGTTGCTTCTAATGAGATTCAATGAACTTTCAGAATAGGATAAATTTCTGAGAACAATGATGATTCGAATTGCTTGGTGAGGTGAATTGGATTGATGCTTTAATTTTGTTGTACATTACTTCTGTTGAATTCTGTTATTTCTGTGTTACTCTTTAATTTTAGTTTATGTTTTTGCAAGTTTTACTTACGCACACAAGTTGTTTGATAAAATTCCTCCCTCACTATTATTCATAAATTGAAGCTAGAACCATATTGATTGTGTCTCTGAGTCGACCTAGGTTAATCCTGTGCTACAGAATTAACGTAGTTAAATTGTTTTGGTACGTGTCGACAACGAAATATCAGGGGTGTGTTACCTCAAGAGGAGGTGGGTCAGATAGCTTGACTGAGTCCATGCATTCAGACAGAAGGAGTCTGAGCTAGGGGGTAGTTGTGGCAGTGAGGACCATACCACCATGATGATCACATGGATGGAGGTGACCTTCCTATTACAACACTGACCTACCCTAACTGAATGGATAAGTTCTGTGCCACATAGGGAGTGGGGCTATCTTGACTATGGTACCATTTGATAAGGTGTTGAGAGAGTCATGCATCCTTTAAACAAAGAATCATGCATCTTTTGTGCATCTTATTTTGTGAATGATCTTATGGCTATCTATTCTTTTATTTAAACTATGTTTATCATAAACTTACCCTATATTTTGTGTCTGTGGTTGACACCTGCAATTACCTCAATTTATTTGAGCGAGCAGAGGAACAGTAAATCATGAGCAGTGGATGGTTGAGAAGAAGAAATGATGAAGATATGTTGATGGCTTATATTTTGTTACTTATGACGTGTAATTTGTATTAGACTTTAGACTAGTCTGTATATTATGTTGGCATGTATTGGGATTGTATGATGGACTATATTTTGGACTGTAATATATTAAACTGCATTTTGGACTGTATATGCTTTTATGAACTCAAGAACGCTTTATGTTAGATAACTCGTTTATAATATTACTTTTCGGAAAAAAAATATATCAATAAAATTTTGTAAAAGTTATAAATAATAAGTAAAAATGAGTCGTTCCATATATCATCCACATAAACTTGAACCAATAAGAAATCATTGTCATGCCTTTTGATCAACAAGGTTTTATCAACACTGCCCCTTGTAAAAGATTGTTCAAGCAGAAATTTGCTTAACCTTTCATACCATTGTCTAGGAGCTTGTTTCAAACCATAACGTGCCTTTTTCAGTTTATAAACATAGTTTGAATGTTTGAAATCAGTAAAACTAGGAGGTTGTTCAACATATATTTCCTCCTCAATGTATCCATTCAAAAATGCACTTTTAACATCCATTTGGAAAAGTTTGAAACCCATGCGACATGCATATGCAAGTAATAACCTGATTGCTTCCAATCTTGCAACTGGAGCAAAAGTTTCTTCATAGTCTATGCCTTCTTCTTGGTTATAGCCTTTAGCCACCAATCTAGCTTTATTTCTGACTATGATTCCACTCTGATCAAGTTTATTTCTAAAAACCCATTTTGTGCCAATGGGTTTAAGAGATGAAGGTCTAGGAACAAGTTCCCAAACTTCATTCCTTTTAAACTGATTGAGCTCATCATGCATGGCATGCATCCAATGTTCATCATTCAAGGCTTGATCAATGTTCTTAGGTTCAATTTGAGAAACAAAAGCCATATCACAGCATAGGTTCTTTAATGAAGATCTAGTAGGTACTCCCTTTGAAACTTCACCTATGATGTTGTCAAGTGATAAATCTCTTATTGTTCTCCAGTCTTTAGGCATTTGAACAGGAGTTGTGGGTTTTGCTTCAGCACTTGGTTCTTCATTTTTGGTTGAGGATTTGTCCATTTCAATAAGTTCTTCCAACTGTCCTGCATCACCATCAATCTCTTTTTCCTCCTTAGAGGGATTAGTTTCATCACAAACCACATGTACAGATTCTTCAATGCACATTGTTCTTTTATTGAATACTCTATATGCCTTGCTATGTAATGAATATCCAACGAAAATTGCTTCATCTGCCTTAGCATCAAATTTTCCAAGTGATTCTTTCCCATTGTTCAATACAAAACACTTACTGCCAAATACTCTTAAATGAGAAATGTTGGGCTTTCTGATAAGTGCCACATTTTAGTAAAATTCATGTTTTAAATATTGGCACCTATCTTTTTGATTTCATTAACTTAGCTTATAAATTTCCCTAAACCTAGTTAAATAGCATCTAGTACTTGTTTTAAAGTTGTTTCGGAAGATTAATCCAATCATGTTTTATATTTTGATAGATTTCGTGGATTTTCGAGGCTTTCGAATAATCAAAACAAGCAAGGAGGGCTAACATAGCAAGCAAGGGAGGTGCAACAAGCATTTCAGGCCCAGAAACCAACATGGCCCAAAGCTTTCTTCAACACTAAGCTATAAGCTCGCCCAAGCGGCCATGCAATGCACAATTCACTTGCCCAGGCGAGTCACAAGTAACGAAAAGATGGGATTAGCTCGCCCAGGCGGCCAGAATATGAAGGAATGGCTCGCCTGGGCGACCAAAGCAACCAGGACCACAAACCTATAAATAGTGGACAGATTTTGGAGCATGGATCATTCTTCTCCCTCATCTTGAGCTCCTTGTTCATAGTTTATGCTTATTTTACTTCTTAGGTTATAGTAGAGAGTTAGGGAAGTGAGAAAGTGAGGTTTTGTAGTGGAGATTCTGCCGAAAAGAGGATCGATGACAAGCTACTTCGTCAGACATTCGCTTGAGGAGGTTCTTCCGATGAACGCCTAAACTCTCTAAGGATTGGACGTACTCTTCTTATCCCTATGCTCTTTTAATTTCTATTTATGCATCATTCTATTTCTTATTGGTAATTTCATTCGGCGCTTAATGCTTGATTCTACTTGATCACTAGTATCACGAACTTAAATCCTAAGTGAGACTGGAAAGTAATCTTAGGGTTTGAACTGAATGAACTTACTCGTTACGTTACGTTGCTAGGAATAGGGCATAACGTTTCGATCGCATTAAACACGTGAACATGATCTTAATGCTTGGATATTTAATTAAATATGCGAGGGATCGATATTTAGTAAAATATCCTTAGGACTTAATTGCGAGGAATCGAATTAAAGTTGCTTAAACGTGTGCGTCAATAAGAATAGGAAAAATAATGCATAAGTAAAATTAAATCAAAGGGATAAGTAAGACGAAATCCAACCCTACGCTTTCCTTGACTTGAACTCGTTTATTTACTTCCGTATTTACTTCCGTAATTTTATCCTTGTTTTACAATATCACAAATGAATCTTCGCTTTTATCATCTGTACATATACTACTAAACTGGTAATGATTTAAACTAACCAAAGTAAAATCAAATCTCCGTGGAGACGAACTTTACTTTGTAACTTGCAACGATAACACAGTGCGGTTGCCGTAAAAATCCTAACAAGTTTCTGGCACCGTTGCCAGGGATTTGATTCTTTTACTTAGTTGTTTAAATTTCAGTTTAGTAGAATTTTTTTCTTGTTCTTTATTTTCTTGTTTTGTATATAAATTTTCTTGTTATTAAACCTCGGTGCTTAATAGAATCTTGTAGTTTTTGTCCTTTCACTTTATGCGAGGTAAATCTTCTACAAATAAACCTCAGTTTGATCCAGAAATTTCCAAAACCGAAAGGAAAAATAGAAAGAAAAAGAAGCAAGAATCTAACAAGCATTCTGAGGGAACTTCGTCTATTGACCCTCCTTCACCAGTGGTAAAAGACAACATGGCTGATCATGGCTAAGAAGAAAATAGACCAGAAAGAAGGACTCTTGGTGACTATGCTTATCAACAAGGTCCCAAGCAATACAACAGCATAGTCATCCCTCCTTTCAACAACAAGGTTGTAGAGCTGAAGCCAACATTACTCAGTCTCATTGGCTCACATCCATTTGCTGGGCTAGACCATGAAGATCCTTACACGCATTTGTCTACTTTCATGGAGCTATGCAGTACAATGGGAGCATCGGACGAAGACGCTGAAGCTGTTTACCTTAGAGCTTTTCCTTTTTCTTTGACAGGAAAAGCAAAAACATGGCTTCAATCACAACCAAATAAAAGTATAAGCACACGGGACGATTTGGAGGAGAAATTCATCGCCAGATTCTTCCCTCCCTCAATATTTATCAGTGCAAAGTCAGGTATTGCCACTTTCTCTCAAGGTGCAGATGAACCCTTGTGTGAGACATGGGAAAGATTCAAGTCACTACTAAGGAGATGCCCGAACCACAACTTTGATGATGCCGCATAATTACACATCTTTTATAGTGGTTTGAGGCCTCAGACCAAGATGATCCTTGATGCTTCAGCTGGAGGAACCATGATGTCTAAAAGCCCTGAAGAAGCCATAGTGATCATTGATTCCATAGTAGCAAGTGATTATCAATCTCACCATGATAGATCACCAATCCAAAGGAAAGGCATATTAGAGCTTGACACTCAAAATGCCATTTTAGCTCAAAACAAGCTCTTGACTTAGCAGTTGGAGGCCTTAACAAAGCAAATAGGCCAACTTCCTCAACAAATTCATCATGGAGGATCGCAGAAATCTCATACAACACACCAAGTTCAAATCTTGAGATGTGATTTTTGTGGAGGAGACCATCAGAATGGCCATTGTTCAGGTGATTGTCCACAAAAAGTGGAAGCTCACTATATGCAAAATCAATCAAGACCTCAAGGGAATTACCAAAGTTACCTCAGTGGTCCAGGTTCTAATCAACCTTATAATTGGAGGCAAAATAATAATGCTTATAATGTTCCCACTAACCCTCCTTTTGCAGGTTTTCCTAACAATTCTTTTGCAAGTTCTTCTAATTCTTTTCCAGGTTCTTCAAATAGAAATATGCCACAACAAGATCAGTTTGACAGATTGACAAAGCTGGAAGATACTCTTACTCAGTTCATGCAATTGTCCATTAGTAATCAAAAGAATAATGAGGCTTCTATCAAAAATTTGAAGTGCAAATAGGGCAGCTTGCAAAACAAGTAGCTGAGCATGGAGGTGGATCTTTCTCAGCAAATACCCAGGTCAACCCAAAGGAGCAATGTAACCCCATTATCACAAGAAGGGGAACTGTGGTTGGTAGGAAAGAAGAAGAAGAAGAAAAGAAAAATGTAGATGATATAGCAAAAGAAAAAGAAAAGGATGAGGAAGAAACGAATGAAAAAATTGAGAGAAAAGTAACAAATGATGAAAAGAAAAGAAGTGACAAAGGCAAAGCTGTTTTGACCCCACCACCAGTCCAAAGTATGCCATATCCACACACTTCGTCCAAGAAAACAAAGGAAAGGCAATACAAACGTTTTCTTGACATCTTCAAGCAACTTCAGATAAATATTTCTTTTGCTGAAGCATTGGAGCAAATGCCAACATATGCCAAATTCATGAAAAACCTCCTCACCAAGAAAAGAAGATACACCGACGAGGAGACAATCGAGCTGGATGCAGGATGCAGTGCCATCATCCAAAAGACCATCCCAGAAAAATCAAGAGATCCAGGTAGCTTTAAAATTCCTGTTACTATTGGTAAATTATCTGTGGGAAAATCTCTTCTTGACTTAGGTGCAAGCATCAATCTCATACCATTATCCATAATTAAGAGGATAGGAGAAGTTATAATCAAGCTTACTAGGATGACTCTGCAGTTAGCTGACAGATCTATTAAGCATCCCTATGGCATCATTGAAGACGTGTTGGAGAAAGTCGACAAATTCTTCTTCCCAGTTGACTTTGTAGTCATGGATATGGATGAAGATAGTGAAGTTCCATTAATTCTTGGTAGACCATTTATGAAGACTGCCAGAGTTTTAATTGATGTTAATGAAGGAAAGCTCACTGTCAGAGTGCAAAATGATGAAATTCAATTCAATGTCTTTGAAGACATAGAGCATCCACAAATACAAAAGAATGTTTTAGAATAGATGCAGAAGACTCAGAAATCAAAGGCTCATTGATCAAATGATGGGAGTCAAAGCCATAGCACACTCGTCCAGCTAAAATGACGTAAAAGAAGCGCTCTTGGGAGGCAACCCAGTGTTTTTAAATTTTTTGTTTTTATTTATGCTTTATAAATTATATGTTTGAATTTTACTTTTTGATATCTTATCTTTTTGAAAATATCATCTGTTTTGTTAAGAAATTGGATGCAGGTCCATTTTGTTAAGAAAAGCAGGTGAAGAAGAAGAACGTGGCAGATCCTATTAGCTGAATGGAGGACATCAAGCTTCTTAGCCACAATCTTCAAAAACCAGTGACATTTAAATTTCTTTGCTGCTTTGTAGTTTTAATTCAGTACTTTGTTTATTTAGTTACTATGTTTGCTTCTTTTTTCTTGCATACAGAGGTTTCTTTCTTTTTGAAAATACACATATTAAATACTTTTTGTTTTATTAAAAATGCCAGTATAAATCTTTTTGGGGCTTACCTGATATGACATGTTTTAGAAAAAATCAACAGACAAATATTTTGAAACTTGCTTTGTGATTTTGATCAGAACACCATCAAATGATTTTTGGAAACTTTGAGAATGAAAAACAAAGGAATGGGTTTTTCAAATACCAAATGAAGGCAAGTCTTTTTACAAAGGAATTGATAAAGAACATCTTTCGAAACATTGATTTGATTTGAACATGAAAACAGACCTTGAGCCCAAGTGAGTATGTGCATCCACATAAATTATATTGAGTGACCTCACTGATAAAATCTATAGTTAATTTTGCATAAATTTCTAATTGTCATTGTAACGCCTCTCTTTTACTCTCTCGTGCTTGATTGACTTTAGATGAAATCTAGTGTTCGCTTTGTATTAAAATTTATTTAGCTATTTTTTTCATGAATTTTTTTTTCATTTTGCTTGCAACCTTTGTGTTTCATTGGTAACGTAAGCAGGACTTTCCCTCACCACGGTTTATACAAATACAATCCATCAACACAAATTGAAATATTATACAGTCCATAGTACAGTCCACAATCCACATAATATACAACTAATTAAACGTTGTAGTTCAAATTACATATCATGAATACAAAACATTTTATAAGACATCTTCTTTCTTTTCTCTTCAAAATCCGTCACAGCTCCACTGCTTTTCTGCTCGCCCAAATGAATTGGGGTCATCACAGGTGTCAACCACAGGGGTAAGTTTATGACAAACATAGTTTGAATAAAACATATATAAACACAGAGGGATAAACCTTAATTATAAAAACCGCACACCAGATACAATATACAATATAGAACATCATACATACCCATTATGCGATGCATGAGATGCATGTTCATCATTTTATATGATGCATGACTGAGATCTTAATAAAAGGTACCAAAATCAACATAGTTTCACCCACTTCAGTGAAACAGTCCCACCCACTCCAGTGAGACCTCCCTCCACTCCGAGGGGATAAAAAAGGTACCATAAAATAGTTCCACCCACTCCAGTGGAACAGTCCCACCCACTCCAATGAGACCTCCCTCCACTCCAAGGGGATAAATGCAAATAGAATATGTAATGACTTGCTTTTATATTTATTTACTCTTCATCATTTATTTGATTTCTTAAATTGTCATATTAGATAGTTCCAACCACTCCAGTGGAACACATTTCAAAGCTAAACACCTTTGACAATTTATGGCATATGCTTTTAACAACAATCATCACATAAAGCTTTTCATAACATTCAAGCATACAACCATACTTCACATTCATCAATTCTTTCACAGATAAGTTATAGTTCATCATACACATGAGGAATTCTATAGGAAACACTCAGCAACACATGAAATAATTCATAACTTTTGTTAAAGCAACCAACCACACAAATATAATTCATATTCAACAACAAGGATTCAAGCCCACAACTCTTAAGCATATTTCATTCATTGTGGCAAATCATCGAACACGTGGTGTGCAAGCTTCAACTCATAGAATACTTTAAGGAAACTACTTAAACATTAATCCTTATAAAGTTCTACCTAATTCTAAGATTAAATAAGCATGGTTCCAGCATAATCTTATCATAAATAAACAGTTTAAGGATTTAGAAAATACTTATATCAAAACATATAACTTTAATTCTACTTTCCTTCTTTAAACATAGTCATAATATATACATAACCTAAGTCACTTAAATTCATCTATTAAGTTTATATTTAAGTTATTCATTCCAAATACCATTCCTTAACTAAACTCAAGTCATTTAGTCTAATAATCCTTTTATTTAGTAATCTTTGGTTCTTTGAGGCATTTCATGATACAAGACTTAATCAAATAAAGCAAAGAGTAATATTCAAACTAAGCTATCATAAACTCCCCCATACCTTAGGTTTCTCCTTAAAATTTGAATACCCTTGCTCCTAGTATCCATAGGGCTCCACGTGAACTTATAAGCATATAGGCCTTGATTTTTGCTCTAGGTGAAAGGGTGAATTGAAAGGATAAAATGGAAAGGCTTTTGGATGGATTTTTGGACGACCAAGTTTTCTCTTGGAGCTGCCCACTTTCGGTCCTACACTTCTTTTATAAGGTGCTAATCTTAAAAATATCCAAGGATGATGATTACTAACTTTCCATGTGGTTAGTTTTTCATTGGCTAGCCATTCTTCATGTTTCAAGTGGCCTAAATCATGAAAATTCCACAATTTTCCTTGGCTGTCTTGTTTTGCACATGCATCTCCTCCTTGCCCAAGCTTGTTTACGGTTCCTACTTAATGGTGGGTATTAAGGAAGTGCAAATATCTTAGCTTGCTTTCTAGTTGGTTTTCTCCCATTGGCTAAAGCTTTTGCATTGTACAAGTGTCCTAATTCATGAATCTTCTCAAGCTCTCCTTGATTGTGTACGTACAATGCTTGGCTTAGAGGTTAAGTTTCACCAATTTTTGTGGATGGGAGGATTTTGGTTTTTTCTTCATTCTTAAATTTTCCCAAAACCCGTTTCTGTAAAATAATTATTCTGGGTTCGTTAACCGTTGGATTTCCTTAGAATTTTAAAGGTATACTCCTATCTCACATATCTAACGTTTGACCGTTGGAATTTTTGAAATAATGTGTAGAACTGTCCACGTGTTTTTCTAAGGAAACAAGATAAAAATCTACTTAAAATTAAATTTTCACCCTACAAGTGGACCAATAGCAAATTTCCAAGT
>PYAF01000486.1:608935-621654 GCA_007407185.1 Glycine tomentella | reverse complement strand
ACATATCGGATTAATCGATTACTTAGGCTTTTTATGAGAGATAGAACTCTCTGACTTAATCGATTACAGAAATTGGTAATCGATTACATGTATGCTTAGGAAAACAAAGCCCACTGACTTAATCGATTACACATCGTGATAATCGATTACAAAGTGCATTTAGAAAATCATGCCTGACTGGTTTAATCGATTACTTCACAGAATAATCGATTATATTGTTCATAGCTCAAGCCCAGAACTTATTAGGAGCATTTTAATCGATTACAGTCTTGGTTTAATCCATTACATATGCGAAATAATTGATTACTGGAGTAGGTTTAATCGATTATTTTCAGTTAGAAAACTGTTATAAATAAAACCCACCATTCTGAGGGTTGTAACTTTTAAGATTTCGAATTCTGGGCAATCATAAATCGTCTTGAGCTTTCATTAGTGAATTTTCTGAGTTACTAAACATTCTTAGGCTTCACAAATTCATATGATTGTTTGATTAAAGAGAGTGAAGCATCATTGTTCATCAAAGCATAAGGAAAGGAATGCATTGAGTTAGTAATCTGTCAATCAACATGTTGAATCATTCATGTGCATGAATTCTTGGATTATCAGGTGATATCTTTCCTTATTCTTTGAAGGTGTAAAATTGTTGTTTGAATTTCTGTAAAGATTAGTCTATTGTAAATGGGTTTCTTGCAAGGTTAGAGATAGTGTTTCTCTAAGGACAGCTAAGTAGTGTTCTCAGTGTGGGTTTTGGTCTCTAAGAGTCTAATAGTGTGTTTAGACTTCTGAACTTTATCTAGGGTTGTTAAAGAGAGGCTTGTAATTGCTTGTAAGAACATTTTTGCAATAGTGGAACTCTACTCTAGTGTTGAGTGGAAGAACTGGATGTAGTTTCATAGTGTTTGAAGTGAACCAATATAAAATCTGTGGCTAATCTTTCTTCTCATCCATTCATCTCTTAATTGCTTTGTTTGTGAATCAATCTCATTGCACAGAAAGATTATACTCTGTTTTCTATTCTTCTTGGAAAAGGAATTTGATTGAATGTTGATTCTTTGTTTTGAAACAATTTTTAAAGTGATAAAGATCCTGTGAAAAACTCTTATTTAAAATTTTAATTTACCAAGGTTCAACCAATTCACCCCCCTCTTGGTTGTGTTGAAGTATTCTACTCATTTTCATGATCAAGACATAGAGAACACCTATCCCTACTCTTTCGTCTAGGAACACCTATCCTAGAAAAGCCTTAAGAAACCTATTGCTATTAATACACAAAAAGAAATTCAAAAGAATTTACAACAAAGTGTAAAGAAAGAAACCACCTGATGATCCAGTAATGATATATGCAAACGATTTACTAGACTTGAATTAAAAGGTGGAAGAAGTTACTTCAAAACTTTCTTTTCACAACTTCTTTTGAAAGATTGCCCAAGAAGAAACCATCCTTTGAAATCTTTGAAGATTGAGGATTTGTGGGACTTAATAGAGTTTAGCACTTGGAATATTTTCTCTCAATAGAAAGCTTATGAAA
The DNA here is from genome assembly GCA_007407185.1 of Glycine tomentella. Taxonomy (NCBI): domain Eukaryota; kingdom Viridiplantae; phylum Streptophyta; class Magnoliopsida; order Fabales; family Fabaceae; genus Glycine; species Glycine tomentella. Next base: position 620,126 of record PYAF01000486.1, on the reverse strand, counting down.
AATTACTTTGTAATTCATAGTAGTGTATTTTTTTTTCAGTTGAAACACCCAACAACTATTTATAGAAAATTGTTGTAACTATCAGTAATCGATTAATTCACTAATGTAATCGATTTGTAACACAGTTAATCGAGTAAATTGTTCTTGAACTTTTTGGAAAAGATACATGATCAATGTAACCGATTAATTCACAATGTAATTGATTATCACAGGAAGTTTTTTGTTTCAAAACGTACCAAATAATCGATTACCACTATATCGTAATTGATTATCACGGGAAGACATATTTTGTGATTGTGTAGTGTAATTGATTACCATATTATTGTAATCGGTTAAAGTGTTCTTCAAAGCTTAAGTAATAGATTACCATATTCTAGTAATCGATTGGAGCAATGCGAAATAGTTTTTCCAAAACTTAAACATTCAACACTTGGCTTTTTATGCAATCACGAAAAGAAAACTTTTTCACAAAACTAATGCTTTTATGAAAACCATGAACGGAAAACTCTTAATGATGTTTATGCGATGCAATGGATCATAGGATGGAACACTTAGACATCTAAAGATTACATATGCCTTCAATTGAATAGGCATGTAAAAGCTAAAACACATCCCTGTCTAAGAGCCTCAACATCTTGATCTTCTCAAGCTCCCCCATTATCTAACATTGAGGACATCCCCTTCATCACTCTAGGTGATAGTACCATTCAACAGCCGTTTCCATCAAAGTTGCTTCACCAACATTGACACAGTCAAAATGCCCCACTTGACTCTCTTCAAGTTGCACGTTTTGTAGTCCATCATGTACTTATGGTCGCTTGCATGTCCCTCAAGCACATTAATCTCTTCGGAAAGAATCTTACTCACATGGTTACTCATGCCTAAGTCCCTATGAGCCATCACACAACATTGTATGTTGTTCAAGATGCATAATGCCCACTACAACAGGGTTCTAGTCCGCACCAAAACTCGTGTCTAGGTCCCTGCAACTACCATACATAGGTCTAACTCATAAATCATTATAGTCCCTGGTTGCCAGCCAACCGAGTCACACACAAAACATCACATGCAATAATTTCTCGAGGTTATACCTACTGGTCTCCAAATAAAGTAACAAATTTAAAAGTTATAATTGCCTGGGATTCACACTCCCCAGATCTTTCAATCATAAACAAATAGTGTTAGTATATGGATGTCCTAGAGACAATCTTCTCATTAGATTATGACGTACATGTACTTTTCATATTGTCATGAATAAATTATAATCGCTCTTTATCTTGTTTCATATTCTGTCTCGATATCATTTTTAATATATGAGTAATTGGATAAAACCCTTGGAATATAATAGGTATCTCTTGAATATCAGTGATGGGATCACGATCATGAAGATTCAAGGATACCAGATATCTACTCCTAAATTTAAGTTCCTAGTCTAGAGACACTGAAAATGGGGATCAGTGATCTCGGGTAAGACTAGCACGACTTATCTACTTGTATGCAGATACAAGGTAAAGACCTCATGAGCTACAGACATGGAGATGTCTTAGCTAAAGTCGTGGGTGGACCTATAAGGGAATAGCTCGCACTGAACGGACCCACAAAGAGACTCTATGAGGTAATCTCACAGATAGTATCATTAGAGTAGTCTCTTATTATTTGGGTGTGTCTTTCCTTAGACTAGAAGTTTTCACCTAGACTGTGTTCTAGAAGACATGCTTTGATTGTATACCTCGTCTACCTGAAATACAGAGACACATAGGTATACCTTTGGGCATGTCCTGAAAGAACATGAGTCTAGGGTGACTAGTTGAAGGAATTCGTCAAATCTCTGTGAGAGATTAGGTTATCTGTAAATCGGAGAAATTGGGATGACATTTATGGGACTCGGGAATCTATGCATAGTAAAAGAAATCATGAGATGATTTACCTTTAGAGTCAGTAAAATTGGAGAGTCCCTATTTCTTATTAAGGCTTACCCTAGACCGCAAGGGCTGATACGTTTCCTTACCCTAGGTTTTATGGGAAGGTAACCGAGACGAAAGGAAATACATATGGAAACCAAATAGATTTAATAGGATGATCTTGTCATTTACCTAACTAGTTCTGGGGCAAGAAAGAATTGCTAGTGCTCTATGTTGTCATTAAATGGGTAGAGGCCTTGTTGGGCCCAAACTCATTTATGTCAATAGGTATGTTGGGCCTAATGGGTCACACACTAACACTTATTGTCATGACATTATAGCATTAAAGGTTTTGGGCCTAATAGTGGTTGTTGGCCCAAGAAAGAGTTTAGAAACTTATCTTAAAGAGAGAGGGGCGCATGAATGGAGTTAATGGGCTTGGATAGTCCAAGATATTATTAATTAATTTAAATAGTTAAATTAATTATCTAATATTTAAATTTTGAATTTAAATTTTGAATTTAAATATGAATTAACTATAGTAGATAGTTTCATATTAAAAAGAGAAGATAAGAACTAGATTTGAATTTGAATTCAACTAGCATCTTATCATGATCATATCCTAGATTTTAGGAAGAAGTTTTAGGGCTGATTAGAGGCTTATCATACGGCTGGATATTTGATTATTATTTGGCAAAATAAAGTCCAAGTAATTGACTTGGTCTTAAGAAGATAAGATAGAAGGTTGTTGGCAATTTTTGAAAAACAACAACTCTGTCCATTTTTCACGTGTGAGATGCTTAATGATCAGAATTTTATGGTTAAAAATCTGACCTAAAACTCTTCTTTAAATATACTCTTGTGGTCATAGTTCTCTAATAATGGTTTTTGAGAAAAACCCTATCTATCTTCCTCCTTTTCATGTGCCCCTTTGTGTGAGTTTTGGCTGAAAATTCAGCCACCAATATCATCTATTGGCGAGTCTCTTAGATAAGTAAAACACTTTGAAACCTAACCTTCTTCCTCTTCATTGGTGTGCCTAGCCTGCCTCCTTTGGTGTTTGTGGTGTTCTTCAAGAAGTGTTCTTGAGTCTTGACAAGAAGTGGTGTGGATCAACATTAGAGGGTTTGTATCTTCAAGCCTATCCTTGATCATCAAGTTTCGAATACAAACGAGGTAACATCTATGTCCTAAAGAATGATTCTTGAATGGTATGTGTATTTCCGCTTTGAAAAATTTTGTTTTTTCTTCTCACATGCCTTCGGGCTTCAAGGCCCTTTCTTTTAAATAGATCATAACTCATATGGAAATCATGAAATTCATAACACAACACTTTAAGACAAAAATCAACAATATTTAGAAAGCATAAAGACTTTGTTTTAACATATTTTTTCTTCTTCAAAATTTGCATATTATAATGGATTACAACATCATATTAATTAAAAGTTGCCTATGAACTACAAATTTTCCATATCCACACACTTTAATCAATTACAAAATCATAGTAATTGATTACATTGAATTTGACGTTACTAGACTAGATTTCTAGAGAGTCATAATCGGTTACACCCAATTGGTAATCGATTACATTACGTTTAAAGGATTCAAGACCCTATCAGGGTAAGTTGTAATCGATTACAAGGGCACTAGAACATTTTTCAAAGGAAAAAAGACATTAGCCGCTATTTTAAATCCCCTATTTTCTCACCCTAATTCTCAGTTGTCTCCTTCAAAATCCTAGTTTGAACCCTAACCTAGCATTTCCCCCCACTCTTCCTTTCTTTCAAACTTCACCAAAATCTCCAACCTTCATCCATGGCTAACCAACCAAGGCAAAAATTTGTGTGTGAAGGCAGTGGCAAACAAACCTCCACCACCACAACATAAGGAGAATACTAAAGGTAGTTATTCAACCAGAGGTAAGCGTCCTGCTCATTCTTTTTCTTCCTCTCCTTCTCCAAAGGGAAAACCTTGGTTCAATGAGAAACACCATGTGGATGCCTACAAAAGGACCTACGGAAAGAAGGAACTGGTAACCCCAAGGTTTGTGAACCTTCAATGGTTGAAGGAGCAAAAATTTTAGTTCACAAAGATATTGGAGAAGTAGGGTCTCTCCAAATTTATTTAGATGGAAGGTACTTACTATCCAGAGCTTGTAAACGTATTCTACACCACGACTTGTGTTGATGGAGAAATAGGGAATTTTTGTGTTTGTGTTAAGTATACATATATTGAGGTTGATTATGATCTATGGGAATCACATGTTAAGGGTACCTATATAGAGGTGTCAAGCCTAATTAACAAGGGTTTGAGGCAAATGGGTTGAAGTTTAATAAGACAAAAACCTACATTTTATTGATGAGGAATTCAAAGGAAGAAAACTAGGACATATTTGGTTATAGACATCTAAGGATAGAAGAAAAGCTTTTGGCCAATGTGATTGCATGGATTTTCACACCCAGGGCCAGAAACCATGCACAACTCACTAAGGAATATTTTCATTTCATCTTTACTATTTAGCATAATGTGACGACAGAATGGATTTTTGTTATCTTGGAGTACATGCTCAAACTGAAGATGCAAGGTTATGTAGATGCCCTTATTGAAGTGATCAAAACGTCACAGAAAAGTGGGTTGAATTGTGATGTTGCCAACATTTCCTGAAACTTTAACCTTTTTGAATGTTTACTCAATATTACCTTGGTGTTCAGAAAGTCTTGACATAAAGGTTCAAGCACTTAGATAGCTGAGCTCCTTAAGTGGTTAGCCATAACACTTATTATTAAATGTTTAGTATGATTATGAGAACCTAATGTCAATGCACATTTTCTCAGGTTCATAAATTCATTACTTAAATAAAAGCATTTCTCATAATATTGTTATTATGAAAAACTCAATTTATGTTATGCAGATGTGGTACTCTGAATGTTGTTGTTTAGAAAGCTATTGTTCAAAATGTTGTTTCTAGCTTTTCATGCACAAAAATATTTTCATGTTTTATGAAAGCTTTCATACTTTGATGCATATAATTTAATTGGTTTAAATATATTTTGTTATCATAAATATGATCTAGTTCAGATATGCCATTTTACAAAATAGTTAAGCTTGTTATGAAAATCTTTTTATGTATGCATTGTGATATCTGTCACTTTGATGCTTAGAATGTTCTAATGCAGATGCAATATATATGACAACAAATAACATATTGTAAAGAGGAAGGGAAGAAAGGATTGAACACAAAGGTTTTTATACTAGTTCACTCCACCCTTGGGCTACATCTAGTCCTCACCCTTCAAGATGAGATTTTCCACTAACACAACCAACCAACTACTAGATTTATACAACGGTCAACCACCTGCAGGACTTTCAAACAAGCCAACTGCAAGACTAGCAACCCACTGGACTTTCTCCTTTCTATCCACCTACTATACTTTCAACATCTCTTTACCACAACATCACGCCAGGTCTTGGCTTGGAGATAACCCACTCAACCACAACACCCACTTGATCATGGGAGAGACAATACATGTATTTTCTTCACCTCTTAGGCTACATAAGTATTATTTCACTCTGGCCTCTTCAGGCTACACTCCTAGAGACTTTTTGTAAGCTATTCACCTTCAATGGGTTCTCCCTATCACTTCTCTCTCTTAGCCAGGCTTAACCCACATGGTTAATTTGGGATACATATAGATTACATACAAGGAGAATGTGTTGAAGGGATTTTACAACAAAACAACACTCATGGGTTGGATCTTCATTGATGCTTTGGCAGTTCTTTACTCCATTTGCTTCCTTCAACACATAAAAGGATAATGGAAGGTGGAGAGGATGTGATTTTCATTTCTACATTGGGTAAGTTGTCTCCTACCTTCTCTCACATCTTATGCAGTTGTCCTCTGTTAGTTTATATAACCCATAGGGAAAACTGATTGAGCGTTTTTAGTTTAATATTTTTCTATTCTTCTTAGCTTATTTGACTTCTCTTGGACTTTTATTTTCTCACTTTAACTCATTTTTTTGTCTTAGGCAAACAATTGAGCTTAATTGATAATTGTTGCTTATTTTCAAATTTTGTGCTTACTTGACCTATCTTACTTGTTTATGACCTAGAGGATTCTACAAAACTACAAATGGAGGATATCGGCAGTCCCTAGAAAGATAAGGAAAAATTATACAGTTTTGTTAGAGATAAGCCTAGGCCACTTCTATAATTTTGAGGGTCATTTTAGGCTTGGAAATCAGAACCTCTGCACTTGAGCTTTGGACTGCGAGTTGGACTTTGATTGGTGTAATTAGCATAATTAGTTAGATTAGATGGGCCTAATCAGGGCCCATCCTTTCCTACTGATTCAGTCACTATAGATTAGTGTAGTTAGTTAGTTACTTCATTTGGTACAAAGAAAATTTTTAGCTTCTTGTGCAAGTTTTCAGAATTAAAATCCTTTCTCTCCTTTTCTCTCAACTGTTCTTCAGTTTTCTTCTTCATTTCATTTTTGTTCTTCTACTCTCAGAAAAATTTTGTGTCTCTTCCATTAATGATGATCATGGAAGGCTAAACAATCAATCAATCTAAGGATCTAGTCTAAGCAAGGAGAATTTAAGTTCTGGTTTGGTATTTCAAATTTTGTGTGAATGTTCATTTTCTTCTTCAATCCTCTCTTTGATTTTCATGATTATGAATGTGTTTAGGATCAAAAACAGATTAGGTTATGGATTCATTCCCTAATTTTGAATTTTAATCACAGATTGTTTGCATGATATTTCAATTTGGTTTGTGATTTCAATTGATTTAGGAGTTAATTCAATAAAATTGCTTCTAATGACATTGAATGAACCTTCATAATGTGATCATTATCTGAGAACTATGATAATTTTCATTGCTTGGTTTGGTGAATTGGATTGATATTCTTGAATCTGTTTTACATCTTCTATTAATTTTGTCAGTTTCTACATTTTTCTTCAATTCTAGTTTGTGTTTCTACCATTTTTGTTCATTGTCTGCAAATTGTTTGATAAAAGTCCCGTTATTGTTTATCAATGAATTGAAGTTGGAACCAAATTGATCGTATCTCTGAGTCGACCTAGGTTAATCTTGTGCTACAAAATTATCATACTTTTATTTTTTTATAGCTATTCGACATTCATTATAACAAATTAGCCATTATGTGATAGTGGGGTCTTCTTCTTCTCTCTCTTCAAAACCTTCCTACAAGTCTAAAATGAGCCAAGAAAATAGTTGTTAGAAGTGGGACCCATAGCTCTTCAATAACTTGTCAAAGAAGTAGAAATATGCAAATTGTACTTGACTTGATAGATTTGAATTCGTTCTAAAGTTTTAGATCATTCTGAAGTAGCATACCTCAGCATAGGTAATATATGAAGGTTGTTGTTGTTGTTGTTAGTGTTTTGTCCTTGGTTTAGACTTCACTAAGTCTCTTCAGTCTTCATTATGATGTTTCACACCAGATTTTCTCAAGGAAATTCCTAGCTTTCAACTTGTGCATCTTAAAATGCATTTAGCATTCACGTTTTGATGTGCCCTCGGTGTATGTGACAACATATCGAAAGTGAGATGCTATCAACCTCAATCTTCTAATGTGCCCTTTGTATGTGTGGAAACATATGGAATACATGATGTTGCTTTGTATCTCATTGTAACACCCCGTGTGCACCAGGTGTATTAACATTATTATTTATCAGATTAGCACTTAATCACTTTAATTAAAACTTTGCGGAAGCAAATCGAAAACCATATTTCTTGATTACAATATGTATGGAACATAAAGCATCTCATCATAAACAACACAAGCCCCTGCCGATCCAGAACCACATAAACATAACCATAGGCAGATAACACAACTATCTCAATAGATATAACACGAGGAAACATTAATACATAACATAAACTGGTTATGTACATATACATCATCTGACACTTGAAGTGTCTATACAAAAGAATAAGCATCCGAGTGCTTTTGATCTCACAGATCCTTCTCACACGAGGGTATACATAGCATGTACAATACTAAAGAAATACATGTGTGCATACACACATCTTTCCTCTATAGGGGTACAGTACATAATAAACAAAACGGAGCCACCCAGCTCTCACAGCTACCACGCGGCTGAGCAATCAGTATCTCTACTGGGGCCTCCCGCCCTGAGACCGCTCCTCTCTGCTAGAAGAGTCACCTGAAACAACATAAGCCCCACACGGGCTGAGATATACATCTCAGTAAGCTTAGGGTCCTTGGAGGCATCTCCTCCACCCTGGCTCACTTTCCATGACACAAGTCATCAGGCACCACAAACATACTGGCCTCCCGGCCCTCATAACAATACAAGCAAGTCATTTTGCTCTATGTACAGTGTATCATCATCAACACCAACCTCAGTGTGAGACCGGAACTCACACTTGTGCCATCCCATCGGGAGCTACCCCTTACGCATGGACGCATGTATATGGTACCTCCGAGAATAGGCTTCAACTGCGACGGGACACACCTATCTCTTGGTTTTAAGGGATCATCATCACCCACGAGCAAACCAAACTAGGAGGTGCGCTTTTCTCCTAGGGAGGTCCATACTTATCTTACTGGCCAGAAGATCTATCAACAGGTATCATACACTTACAAGCATAAATACAAGCATATATATCATTATGAGGATGCAACAACCATCAATGAATGCATCATGAATGCAACCATCACTCCCTCGGAGTGTGGTGGAGCACAATAAGTGGGAAACATCCCCAAGGGACCAAGAACTTACCTGGCAAAGCCGAGCTCTGCAGTTCTTTCCCTGCTCCGTGGCCTATGCCACTAACACCCTCGGTGTCATGTCCTATACAAGGCACACAAGCTCATATCAATCATCAAGCAATCACACAAGCATAAGCATATAGCACGGTTCTCAATCGTCTCAATGAAAGGAAACTCACTCCTTTCCAAAACAACTAAGTCATCTAACTTAAGGTTTATCAGGTTCATCAAATCATTCACAACATATAGACCCTCAGTGGTCTCTCTTGGCCTAGCCAAAGCATTAGAGTCTTCACAAGACTCGGTACAAGCCAACACAAAGAGCTCCAAGCTCTATATAGGCCAAACTCAAGAATCCCCAATATGGCTTGAACGGTTCTTTTCACACACAAGACACCGTTCCAACAGCCTCTCAAGCACATCAAAACCATAAACCAAGGCTCTAGCATGTCTCAACATAGCCAAGCAACTCAGCTTACAACTATACATTCATTAAATAGAGCCAAGAATCAAAGTTCACCAAACTAACATTTGAGAGCTAATCCTTCATCCTCACAACATTCTAAACACATGTTTCTAAGGACCCAAGGCTAATACTAGCTCTATCACAAGTGGGTCACTATTCACCCAAAACCCCAACACATAAATCAAGTGGTGAATCTCGAGTTTCATACCTCAATGACGACAAGGAAGGCCCAAGGACGACTCCCCCAAGCTCGGGTGTCCGTGAATCGCCACCGTTCCTCGCCGAACTCGAGTTCTATGAACTCTACTTGAGAAAGGGATTCTCTGATTTGGGGCTTTCAAGGAAGATTGATGAAGGATTCAAGCTCACCAAGTGTTTTCCAACAAGATTAGTGTTTAAAGGAAGTGATTTGGTGTACGAACAAAGGCTTGTGGAGCTTGGAAGCTCAACAATGGCTGCAGGTCATTCAGAGGAAGAAGAAAGGGAGTTTTGGCCCAAAAACTCAAAAAATGACCCTTTAATAGTGGGTCTGCCCGAGCTTCCGCGCTGATCGCGCCAGCTGCCAGAACCCACGGCGCCAACCGCGCCAACCTCCAGAACCAATGGCGCCATCCGCGCCACTATGGCGCCACTCGCGCCAACGTCCAGGGGAGAACAGGTCCTCTGGGTGATCTGGCGCCACTCATGCCACACTGACGCTACTCGCGCCGTCAACCAGTGTGCATGGCGCTGATCGCGCCACACCGGCGCTACCAGCGCCACACCTCTGCACTGGTTTTTCTGCAGAAAACCCAGGCGCTATCCGTGCGAAACCCACGCCATCCGCGCCAGGCTTGAGGGTCATTATATTCACCCCTCCTTTTTAAGAATTTTGTCCGCAAAATTTAAAACCATACCTGTCAAGCAACTCGGGGTACAGCTGCAACAGCTCCTCTCTTGCTCCCAAGTCACTTCCTCAGGTGTTCTTCCTTCCCACTGTACCTTGACTATGGGAAAGGTCTTGCTCCGAATTCGTTTCTCCATCCGATCCAGAATCCTCATGGGTCCTGTAGGACTAGTCAGATTCTTTCTAATCTGAACGGTGTCAGGCTCTATCACGTGTGATGGATCTGCCACATACTTCCTGATGTGTTGCAAACACATCTTAGTTTTAGGTTATAATTTAGTTAAATGATTAAAAAAATAGATTAGAATAGGTTAGTTTAGTATTAAGTTTGATTTAATCTCATTTCATTATCATATGTGCAATTTCAGGTCAAAAGAGGAGGATTAAGCAAAAAGAAAGAAGAAAACTGAGTTCAAGGTCTCGCGCGGATTGCGCCAGATCCCGCGCGAGTCACGCCAAGTGAAAAATAACAAGCATCAGATTCAAATAAGCCGCGCGACCAGCGCAGGACTTCGCGCCAGTAGCGCCAGATGCTCGAAGGCCAGCCATTTAACTCGAAGAAGTCACGCGACTCGCGCCAGGGCCACGCTAACCGCGTCACTTATTCGAAGCTCTAGCGCGGATCGCGCCACAGCCGCGCCATCAGCGCCAAAAGCCCAGCATCAACCGTTCAGCTCGAAGACTCCACGCTATCAGCGTGGAGTTCCACGCGATCAGCGCCATCCATTCGAGCAATCCGCGCGATCAGCGCGGGACTCTGTGCGAGTCACGCCACAAGGATTCTGTTTCCTGAATTAAAATATCTGTTTCGAAATTGGGCACTGTTTTAGGCTTTGTTACTGTAATAAAATCAATCTATAAATACAAGGCCTATAGGACTGAATAGGGGACTATCTATCATCTAGAGACACTTCTACAAATCATATTCCATCATTCTAAACCTCTGGAATTCAAGAATCAAGGCTAGGTTTCAGTAGAATCATGAATTATTCAACAGCTTTTGTATTCTTGAGGCCTATGTTGGGCTAAACTTTGTATTGTGGGAAGGCCATGAACTGATGTGAACTCCTCTGTAACTTAACTGGTATTGAATGAGAATTTCTTGATTGTTTTATTTTACTCTGTTCTTCACTGTTTTATTCTTATTTGGAATTGGCCATTCTATTTAAGTATT
>PYAF01000486.1:574249-596891 GCA_007407185.1 Glycine tomentella | reverse complement strand
CCCTAAGGATTGGACGTACTCTTCTTATCCCTATGCTCTTTTAATTATTTATGCATTGTTCTATTTCTTGTTGGTGATTTTATTCTACGCTTAATGCTTGATTCTAATTAACCGTTAGTTTCATGAAATTAACCCTAAAGGCGACTGGAAAGTAAATTTAGGGTTTGAACTGAATTTAATCACTCGTTACGTTATGTTGCTAGGAATAGGGCTTAATGTTTCGATCGCATTAAACACATGATTAAAGTTCTTAATGCTTGGGTATTTAATTAAATATGCGAGGGATCGATATTTAGTAAAATATCCATAGGACCGTAATTGCAAGGAATCGAATTAGGGTTACTTATACGTGTGCGGCAATAAGAATAAAATATGCATAGGTAAAATCAATTAAAAGGGATAAGCAAGACGAAATCCAATCCTACATTCACTTGAATTGTATCCGTTTATTTATTTCATTTCCCATAATCATTTATTTGTTTTCCGTTATTTTACATTTTCCGCAACAACAACAACAAATGAATCTTCGCTCTTTCTCATCTGTACATAACTACTAAACTATTAATTTTAAATCAACTGACGTAAATCCAAATCCCTGTGGAGACGAACTTTTATAAATTTGAAACTTACAGCGATAAAACGGTACGCTTGCCGTGTGGTTTAAATTCCTAACACTCAACTGCACCATGGGGAAAACATTAGTAATAACAAAAGTCCACCATCTAGATCGAAAATAAGCTGGAGGCGAGAGTTAAACAAGAGCACTTTTTGGCCAATATGAAACTCTTTCCTAAAAATCCTAGAGTCTCTAAATATCTTCACTTTCTCCTTGTAAATCTTGGATTTCTCATAGGCTTCTAAGTGGTTCTCCTCAAGTTCTTGCAATTGAAGCTTTCTTTCCATATCTGCTTCATCAAATGCCATGTTACAACTCTTCACGGCCCAATAAGCATGGTGTTCAATCTCCACTGAAAGGTGACATGCCTTACCAAAATCCACAGTATAGGGAGACATCCGCAATGGTGTTCGGTAAGTGATCCTGTGAGCCCATAGAGCATCTTCAAGTAGCTTGCTCCAATCCTTCGTGTTGGGTTGCACTACCTTCTGCAACATTTTCTTGATCTCTCTATTAAGAACTTTTGCTTTCCCATTATTTTAGGGATGATAAGTTGTAGAAACTCTATGAACAACCCCATATGATGTATGGTTGAACCCATTAGCCATGAATTTCCCAAATCTACCTTGCAATGAAACCCAAACTTCAAGCTTTTCTCAAGAACACAAATCTGTCCAACTTTCACATGGAACATGGGCTGTTTGTAAGCTTTATAATTGCAGCAATGAAAGATGGAAAAGGTAAGGGATGAAGATAGAGGACACCATGGAAAACCTTTCCAATAAGCCAAGGAAGAATCGCCACAATAGCATGAAGTCATTGATAAGAAACAAAAGGTTCTTGCACCAGAATAAGAGAGAAACTCTGTACACAATTTTCAGATTGCATAAAATGACATCCAAGTTAGTTACAACAATTTTTGGACCAGCTTATATAGGCCACGAAATTACAAAGCAAAATGTAAGGGAAATGCAAATTAAAATGCAATTTTGAAATGCAACTAATGGAGTCTAAATGCAAGCTTCCCTAAGGTGACCTTGGTTGAACCAATTCGTGTAAAGGTGCCAAATTTTAAGGCTTAAGGTGCATTTTTCAGCCTCTAAGTGTAGCCCACAATTCACACACAATTGCACTTACAAAGCTTTTCACAAATGCACTGAAAAGCCTTTTTATTACAACTATTTTTGCTACTAACAAGTGTTGGAATTTATTGAATTAAATTGAACTTGAGACATCAAAATCCAGCCCTTGTTATCCTTGAGTTAGTGTGCTTCTTCATGTTTGTCCAAGTTAGCCTTAATGTGGTCTTGAAGGGCTTGGTTTCTAGCTCTTATTATGGGTCCTTTAAAGCTCGCCAAAGGAAGTGCTTCAAGCTCTCCTTCTAGACATTTAGTTTGCAATGGACCTCCATCACATACTTCTAGAGCAAGGATGTCAATGATCTATTATAGAAGTGGATTCCCTAGTCACTGATAATATCTCTAGGCACACAAAACCTTCAAAAAATGTTAGATCTCACAAAATCCACAACAACTTTAGAATCATTAGTTCTTGTGGCCTTAGCTTCAATCCATCTAGATACATAATCAATAACAAGTAAGATATATGAAAAACCATGAGAAACAGGAAATGGAATAGACTGAAGAATAGACTGAATCTCATGATTTGGCACACACCTGCGGATCACTTCGTCACTACCAAACCTCCACAAACAAGGATCATCCCATACATAATATTTAGCATCCTTCTTAAGTTTATATATTTGAGACCTAGATGCATGAGGTGGGACAACATATCCAACAAAGAAATTCACAATGTCAGCAAACTAAGGTGTAACATGTGATGAATGCAAATGCATCAAATGCTCATTAAGGAAATTGTAATACCATGAAATATCGATAACTGAAAATATATATTTGGCGTATTTCTCTCGTTATTTGATTATTTGATTAGTTTAGATTAGTTGAAGTGTTGTGTAAATTATCCATGTGCAATTGCTTGGTGTAAATGTTAGGTTATGTGAAGTTTGTTTTATTTATGTTTGAAATGTGTGATTTCAATTTTACCAAAAACCTATTTTGGTAAAACTATGATCTTGGACTGTAAGTTCACAACACACCTATGCACGTTTTGACCATTCAAATTTTCAAAATAACAACTTTTGATGTCCCGCTTAGTGTGACCACGTGCTTAGTGTAACGACCCGCCTAGTCGCTACTGTATCATCAACTCTTACCGCACAAGATTTAACTTTTAATGAAAACTTCATTAAACTGATTATGAAAATGATGGTAATTTTTTTTTGCAATAATACAATTATAATACACATATAAAAATTGCATAATTAAGCCATATGTACATATATATTACAGTACATGTCATCCACATGTTAGAACTTCCTTTAGTTTTACATGTATATACACCTGAAATTACATATCTAACAAAAAGTCAAAGTAACTAAGAAAAAGTTGATTAACAAAACATAACTCATTCTCCAAAAAGAAATCCAACGTCATCACATTGGCTTGTCAACTCCAACCAAAAACACGATCTCCCTCCAAGGTCACCTACTGCTACTCATCTGCTCACACGAATGAATGTTAGCGATCATCACAGGTACCAACCACACAGTACAACAAATGCAAGGGTGAGTTTATTATATAAAACCAACAAGCATCAGGTAACAACAATTGCAAAGGAAACAATATTACCCACCACAATCACTAACAAAAATCCATGATTCCAATACACACTTGACAAACCAATCATCCAATACATTTCACAACTCAAACAATCATGCATAGAATGATGCATGCACCTGACTCATGTTGAATACAGGGGGAGCTTTATGAAGTTTGGAAGTCTTTGATTCAAGATTGGTTTTGAGCTTTCAACATGCTTAAAAGACTTGAAGACTTGGAATTGAAATATTATGTAAAAGGAAAGCTATTTGATTGATCCCTACATTTATTCATTCATACATTGAATTAACTAAATGTTTTTCATTAAAATCAAACAAAGCTTTTAACATTTAACTAAGGTTTTAAATGAATTGAAAGGTTTTTGGAAAAATAAGTTTTTTCACTATTTTAATCGATTACATAAAAGGATTAATCGATTATTTTGTTCTTCGTTCAAATCTGGAAAATCTTCATAAACATTTTAATCAATTACCTATCGGTTTAATCGATTATTTTTCCTTTGCATAGGACTGAACTGCTTTGTTATGAATTTTAATCGATTACTAAACTTCCCTAATCGATTATTTAGTTAAAATCAATTTTTAAGTCTTCCTGGAATAATCGATTACCAGAAACAATAATCGATTATTTAGTTCAAACTGAAAATACATGTGTTCCTGACTTAATCAATTACCATATGCAGTAATCGATTACATAGTTCACTTTGAGAATAAATATCTCTGTGTTAATTGATTACAACTCATATTAATCATTTATTTTGCTCATGGTGAAAACCCAGAATGCTTCTTGAACACTTTAATCGGTTATATTTTAATTTAATCGATTACACACTCGTTTTAATCGATTATTTGGGAGCGGGTAATCGATTACAGTTAGTTACAACTTCTGTTATAAATAAAAGTGAAGCTTGAATTGTTTTGTAACTTGATCAATTCGTATTTCTGAGTATACACAAGCTTCCTAAACACGTCCAAAGTGAATTTTTGGGTTCTATGAGTTCTTGCTTCATCTAAAACATTCATGGGTATTTGAATGATTCTTTAAGAAAGAAATCTCTTTCAAAGGTTAAGGAAGAAGAATGCTCTGAGTTTGTTTTTGTCTTTCAACCTGTTTTGTTCATTCATTTGCATGTCATTCACTGGATCATCAGGTTGTTTCTTTCCTTAACTCATTGGTTGTAATTATGTTTTCAATTTTTGTTAATATTGGCTATTGTAATTGGGTTCTTCTTGCTTGGGACTAGAGAAGAGTTCTCTAGCTTAAAGATCAAAGTAGTCTTCTTTGAAGCTTTCTCCTTAGAAGTCTAATAGGGTTTTAGATTTCTGTTCTTTATCTAGGGTTGATAAAAGGGAGGTTCTTGTAAAAGCTTGTAAGAAAATTTTATAATAGTGGAACTCTAATTCAGTGTGAATTAGAAGAAACTGGATGTAGCTTCATGTTTTGAAGTGAACCAGTATAAATTACTTGTGTTCTTATTGCTATATCTTTATTCTCATCTTATTCATTGATCTTTAAGTCTTTGATCATATTCATTGTTCGAAAAGTTCTATTTTTATCTATTGAATTCTTGGGCTGAGACATTTGATTGAGTAAATAGATTTCTTGGTTTTGAAAGTGATAAAGATCCTGAAACTTTGATTTGAATTTGTTTTTAAAATACCACGGTTCAACCAATTCACCCCCCTCTTGGTTGTTGTGAAGTATTCCTATTATTTTCAATTGGCATCAAGAGTTGGTTCTTGAAAGGTATTCAAGATCACTAGTTTTTCTTTAAAAAGAAAAATGAATACCTCACAAATAACCTTCAAGGAAGGTGCTTCTTTAAACAGACCTCCTATGTTTGAAGGGGAACATTTCAAATTTTGGAAAAATAGAATGAAAATCTTTATTCAATCAAATGACCCAGGTGCTTGGAATGGTATAGAAAAGGGTCCTTTTATTCCAACGAAAATTGTGTTGATTCAAGAGGAGTCATGCATGAATGAACAAGGATCAAGCTTTGGTGATTTGTGCTTTCAACATGCCTCATTGGAAAAGTGCCAAAGAAGCTATGAAGATCAATTTGATTCATGTAAAAGTGAAGATGTGTTATCTGATAATCCAACTAGCATATCATGCATAATCATTCATCTAGGATTGTTAGATTGAAGGTCTAAATAAAAGCAATTAACTAGTAAGGCATTTTAAAATCAAAGTTTTTGGAAAAATGAAGTTTTCATGCATTAATCGATTACAACATTGTTGGCATTGATTATTTTGTTCTTCGTGCCTTCTGGAAAACAAATCCAGAACATTGTAAAATCGATTACATATCGAATTAATCGATTACATAGGCTAAAATGGAAAAATCATACTGACTATCTTAATCGATTATAGAAATTCGTAATCGATTACATCTAATGCCTATGGGTAACATGTTCTGCTGATTTAATCGATTACATATTGTTTTAATCGATTACATAGTACATTTGAAAATATAGGTTTGTCTGTCTTAATCGATTACCAAATTTCGTAATCGATTACTCAGTGCATTTGGAAAAACATAAGTGACTGGTTTAATCGATTACTTGACGGAATAATCGATTACATTGTTCATAGCTCAAACTCAGAACATATCAGGAGCACTTTAATCGATTACATTCTTGGAATAATCGATTACAAATGCGAAATAATCGATTACAGGAGCGTGTTTAATCGATTATTTTCAGTCAGAAAGTTGTTATAAATTGAACCCATTGCCCTGTACTTTGTGAGATTTGAATAATTCGTATTCTGGGCAATCAAAAACATTCATGAGCTTTCTTTAGTGTATTTCTGAGTTTCAAAAAGCATTTAGGCTTCACAAATTCTTATGGGTTTTTTGATTTGAAGAAGTGAAGCATCATTGAGTCTCAAAGCTTAAGGAAAGGAATGCATTGAGTCTGTAATCTTTCTTTCAACCTGTTGAATCATTCACTTGCATGTGTTCTTTGGATTATCAGGTGAAATCTTTCCTTATTCTTTGAAGGTGTAAATCTTTTAATTGATCTATAAAGATTGACTTATTGTAAATGGGTTTCTTACATGATGATTAGAGATAGTGTTTCTCTAAGGGTTGCTCAGTAGTGTTCTCAGTTTTGGGTTTGGTCTCTAAGGGTCTAATAGTGTTTTAGACTTCTGAACTTTATCTAGGGTTGATAAAGAGAGGCTTGTAATATCTTGTAAGAATATTATTTGCAATAGTGGAACTCTACTCTAGTGTTGAGTAGAAGAACTGGATGTAGCTTCATAGTGTTTGAAGTGAACCAGTATAAAATTTGTGGTTGATCTTTATTCTTATCTCTTCATCTCTCAATTGCTTTGGTTGTGAATCAAATTACATTACACAGAAAACTCTCATTTGCTTATTGATTTCTTGACAGAGGAATTTGATTGAATATAAGATTCTTGGTTTCAAAATTAATTTTTAAAGTGATAAAGATCTTGTGGAAACTCTGATTTAAAATTTTAATTTACCAAGGTACAACCAATTCACCCTGCCTCTTGGTTGTATTGAAGTATTCCTATTATTTTCAAACTATTGCCAATGAATTGATTCCCAAAGAATGGGATGAGATGACTGAAATTGAACAAAAGGTTGTTCAATATGATTTTAAAGCTAAAAATATGATCATCTCTGCACATTCCTCTGATGAATTTTTTAGAACAGTGAGATGTAAAAGTGCAAAAGAAATGTGGGACATGTTGGAGATTACTCATGAAGGAACTGAAGAAGTTGGGAGATCAAGGAAGCATGCATTGATCCATGAGTTAAAATTTTTTTTTCTTGAAAACGAGCACACACAGGAACAAACACACATCAATCATAAATACGTAGCATCCCATTAGTTTAAAACATAGTTTTTCTTGAAAACCAGCACACAACAGGGACAGGCAGATATCCTCATAGTTGGACTCCTTGCCCCCCTAACTATGGTACCAAAACTATAACCAAATAATAAACTCCCCTTACTTATCTATTTCTCTTTGTTAGCTCCTTGAAACATTGTTTTGGGATCTCTCAAGTTCACGTGCTTTGGCCCAAACGCAGAGCTCTATATACCAAATTGAAGATAATTTTAGTATAGATTTCAAGAACAAGGCTAAGTTAGCATTCGGGGTCAAATACCCACTCAAATTTAAAAAGGTTAAATGGTGTTTTGGGAGTTTATGTCAAAAGACATCATTTTGAAATTTTGATCACACCAATGTGACCGGGGTTCAACAAGGATCACAAAAATGCATCAATTTCATAAAAGGGAGATTTTTACAGCATTTAATTTTCAAGGAAACTAAGAAAGGAGGATTGGAGGCTCCGTTCTCTACCAAATCCTTGGGTTAAGTTTTGAAGATTTCACTCTAATTAAAGTGTTCCTCTCCGTGCAGTGGTCCAACGGCAAGAAATGGTGCCTCGTGGTGGTCTTCGATGGTTGTGGGTGGTAGGGAAGCTTGGGAACTGGGTTTGGGGGAGAGGAAGCCATTTTCGTGATTTTGGATGCTGCTGCACTATTTATCACCGCCTTGACTCGCCCAAGCGAGCAAAAGTGCTTGCAAAATTTGCCTAGGCAAGCTGACCAAATTTTAACATTTTTGCTTTAGTGAAAAAGTTACACATTTGGGTTAGGAGCCCACTTTTAAAATATGAAGAAGATCCAACGGTGAACCAATCCATAATGATGATTTTACTAAAATAGGTTTTGGGTCGATGTTGCGACTATTCCGCACACTACAGCAAGTGCACCGATAGTTTCAAGTAATAAAATAGGTAAGTGAGTATCGTTCTCCACAGGGATTGGGTTGAAATTCACAGTAAGATTAATGCAACGTGATTGAAAATAAAGCAATAAATGTTGAAGAAAGTTGTTGTTGATTGATTGTTTGTTAAGTAAAAACAGAAATTAAATAAGCAGTAATTGAATCAAGAAATTACCAATGGAAGAATAATTGTGGTCAAGCGCAATCCCCTTTGCTTCCTACCTCCTTCACTTGACTGGTTTATCAGTTTAATTTACACAAATGATAAATCTCTCCTAATTCCGTAAATCCTAATTTATTAGCGACTTATCCCTTTAATTTGATCGAGAATCCTAATACCTTAGCGATCCTGTCAAACTAAGCATTTAGAGAATATATCATATGGGTTTCTTGTTGTGATTGCTCAGAGAATAAATCTTTTCTAAATTAGTTAATCCCTAATCCCTTAGTGAATTAACCTTTTAACCTTAATCGAAAACCTAATTCCTTAGTGAAGTCTATCAGTTTAAGCATTAAAAAGACAATATTATAAGTTCTGCATTCCTGCATCCCTATTCCTAGGTAATGAACAAATGTTATTCTAAACAGGTCAGAAATTAGAACCCCAACGTTCCCATTGCGAATCCTAACCCTCAGTACTTAATCAGAGTGATCAATTCCAAATAAGAATAGAAATAAGTGCAGAATAGAATAAAACAATCAAACATTATTATTCAATACCAGTCAAATTACAGAGGAATTCACATCAGTTCATGGTTTTCCCACAACACAAGATTTAGCCTGCCATAGGCCTCAAGAACATCAAAGCTGTTGAATAATACATGACTGTGCTGAAACCCTAGCCTTGATTCTTGATTTCCAAAGATTTAGAATGATGTTTAGAGAGTTTCTCTGGCTAATCCAATTTATTCCAAGGTATCCAGTATCCCCAGACTCAGTTCAAAGGCTTTGTATTTATAGAATAATCTAATTAAGGTAATAAAGCCTAAAACAGCACTCAATTTCGAAATAGATAAGTTAATTAAGGAAACAGAATCTTCTCCACGCGATCCGCGCTGCGTCCCACGCTAACCGCGCGGTCTGTTCGAAAGCATGGCGCTGATTGCGTGGCTCTCCACGCTAACCGCGTGGAGTATTCGAGCTGAATGGTCTGATGCTGAGCTTGTGGCGCTGATCGCGTGGACTTGGCGCGATCCGCGTGGGTTCTTCGAGGGAAAAGGCTTGGCTTCGTGTCCTTGCGCTGATGGCGCGGTGCTTGCAGCCTTCTCAAGCTAATCGCGTGAACTCCCACGCTGCTCGTGTGGGATCTTCGAAACAATGGCCTTCAATTCTTCACCTGGCGCTGGTGGCGCGGATTCCCGCACGATCCGCGCAGGACTTTGAACTGGCTTTTCTTCTTTCTTTTGCCTTGAGCTTCCTCTTTTTAACTTGAAATTGCTCAAATGTATTGAAATGAGATTTAAAACAATAACATAATAAACTTAACTAATCCTAATCTATTTTCCTAATTATTTAACTAAATTATAACCTAAAACTAACCTAAAACTAAGATGTGTTTGCAACACATCATTGGCAAAGATAATCTTGGCAAGTTTGATTCAAAAGCTGATGAGGCTATCTTTCTAGGATACTCCTTGCAAAGTAAGGCTATCTGTCATATGACAATATGCAGTTCTGTTTACATGCTTTTAATCGATTATATCATATTGGTAATCAATTAAAACAGTGAAAAATACTTTTTATGAAATTCTTAATGCCTTAATGTCATATCAACTGATTACTTAATTCATATGACTTAATCATGAATTAATGAATGAATGTATGCATGGCTTAATCAACCTATGTGAGGAATAAGACATAATAACTTCTTGAACCAAGCTTTGAACAAAATACATATGCCATCAATTTGAGTGGACATGTAAAATCAAAACTTGTGATCATCCTAAACTTGATTCTTCATGATCTTCCTCAACTTGATTCTTCATCATTCCTAACAATCTCCCCCTTTTTTATTTGAGCATGCCAAATACTCAATTAATGAAACATGCTACTTAGGAAGAAATTGTTAACCATGTTAACCTGAAAAATTTTCTCAGCACTTGCAAAGATCAAGTGTTAAATCTAGACATGATCCATAAAGTCAATTCATTATTCATTCAAAACAAACAAGTCACCATTTTGTTTACTTCTACTCCCACTGACTTAAAGATTTTTATAACCAATTCCTTTTCATATTATAATCAATTCTTTCATATACTCCCCCAATTTGGCATATCAAATTAAATACATAAACAAGAATTGAAAAAGGAAATGCTTTCATTACTGTCAAGGAAAGTACATATTGAACTAAGATTGAATTTAACCACGCATAAAGAAACATATTAGAATAGAACATAACAAAACAAGTAACATAAACTAGAACATATCAAAACAAACTAAACATCAAACACAAAATAGACTAAGACAAGACTCAATCCATCCTAGACTCATCCCTAAAGATCTTGTCTTCAATGTTCTTCATCCTTGTCTCGAGTTCTTCAAGGGAGGTATTCACTTCATCCCTTTGTTCATGATGGAGTGAAAACAAAGCATCCATTTTCTGAATCATTAGAGATTCAAATGGTGAAAAATGCGGTTCAGTGGGTTCGGGTTCTTCTTGAGCTTCTTTAGCTTCCCCTAATTGATGTCCTTCTCCTTCATTGCCTTCTTCCTCATTTGAAGGCACAGGCTGTCCAGCCATTTGCTAGCCATAGGGGGTTTTAACCATACCAAGCTTTGTAAGATGCTTTTCCTTAATTTGGATATTGCTTGCATTGCTGTCATCCATAACTTCATTTGATACATCAACTTGGAAATAGTCAATGAATCGAGATACCAAAACAGCATAAGGAAAATGGTAGCTTACTAGCCTCTTGGATTTATGCATAACTTCATGAATTATCATGATCCAATTGAGCTTAATTCCCTTCTTCAGTCCATACACACACCACTTGAAGATCATCGTCCGTAACTTGAGCATGATTGGAGGTCCGTGGAGTAAGAATGTAGGTAATGATGTAGTGCAGCAAACGGTCTTCATGTGTCATAGGACCAGTGCTTAGCCTCAATCTCACATTCATATGTGGATCAATATGCATACTCCTATACATCTCCATTTTGTTGTAGCCCTCTGCTTCCTATTCGAATCTTCTTTCACCATCAAAGGTGATTCCAGCTACCTCATGCCATATCTCAGGTGTAATCTCCATGGAAACACCATTTACTTGAGTGAGGATCGTTCCGTGCATGGTGATTTTAGAACAAGTGTAAAAGACTTTGACCAAATTAGGATAAAAAGTTACTTTCATTTGGACAAATTTGGTAAGCCTTGTTGCTCTAGAAGGTGAGGAAAGTTAAATCCTTCTTGAATAAACCAAGCAAGATTGAGGTATTTGGGTGGACACAGAAGTTTGGTGGCATTAAACTGCATATAGTTCATCCTATTCGCTTCATTGGTGAACCAATGATCAAGCCTATGAACTACAGGGTTTGAAGGCTGAGCATCAGCTTTCCTTTTGGATTTCTTGACCCTTTTGGATGTAGACATAATGAGGGTTAGAAAAGGAACAAATGGAAAGCACAAAGGACAGGATGGAAACAGGGAATAAGAAGGTTTCAGAGAATATGAGAAATTGTGTTGGTTGTGAGGTTCCAATGTCACAAGGCTTCAATTAATAGGCACTTAAGGTTAGTGAGCAGTTGGAATTTGAAAGGATTATGGCTGTTGTGGTTTTTTAATTGTGTCCTTAATGGCTTTGATTGTAGCAAATCGTGCTTTATGGCTATTGGGTGATTTTGAAAATTGTCAGATTTTTGCAGTAACTGCAGAAATAATCGATTATTTCAATAGTGTAATCGATTATTTTAGTTTGAAAATCAAAGATCAGTAATGATGTAATCGATTACCATTTGATGTAATCGATTAAGACAGAGTTGTTGGATTGTTGAAGATGAAGTGTAATCGATTATAACTAGTTTTAATCGATTAAGACAGAGTGAGGTAGATTTTTCAGACCTTCAGAGGCAGAATAATCGATTATCTCGTCGTGGTAATTGATTATTCCAGGAAGTTCCAGAATTTAAAAAAAGCCTGCAGTCTTCATGTAATCGATTAAAGTATCGATTATTCCAGAGCAAGCATAATTTTTCTGGAATACGAAGTGAAAATAATCGATTATCCCGATGTTGTAATTGATTACAACAGCTTTGCATTTTTTTTCAAAATACCACAGAGTGAAAATAATCGATTAGAATCATACAGTAATCGATTATATCAGCTTTTATTCAATAACAAGGATTTTATGCAGCATTCAACAAGTATTCTATGCATCAAGTTTGAGTTGTTTGTTAATCATGCAATGTCTAGCTCAACTCATAATGAAATTTGTCATGGAAGTGTCACTTAGCATAAACTTGATTCATCTAAAATACCAAGCATATTTCTCAATGTAAAGAATCTCTCCCTATCCAAAGGTTTAGTGAAGATATCAGCCAATTGATTCTTACTATCAACAAATTCAACTTTAATGTTACCTTTCTGTACATGATCTCTGATGAAGTAATGCCTTATTTCAATATGCTTTGTCCTGGAATGCATGATTGGATTCTTGGAAATATTTATTGCACTTGTGTTGTCACATAATAGTGGAATTTGATGAAGTTCTACACCAAAGTCTTGAAGTTGTTGCTTCAACCATAGACTTTGAGCACAACAACTTCTGCTATTGATAATGCTACACAAGATTGCTTTTTGCATTGCCAAGAAATTAAAGAGCTTCCTAGAATATGACAAGTACCACTTATGCTCTTTCTATCCAATTTGCATCCTGCAAAATCAGAGTCAGAATAACCTATTAAAGTGATTGCAGTACCTTTGGGATACCAAAGTCCTACTTTTGGAGTAGACTTTAAGTATTTGAAGATTCTTTTCACAACTGTTTGATGAGACTCCTTTGGATTAGCTTGATATCTAGCACATAGGCAAACACTTAGCATAATGTTTAGCCTACTTGCTGTGAGATAGAGCAATGATCCAATCATCCCTCTATACTTTGACTCATCAACGCTTTTTCCTTTTTCATCCGAATCAAGGTAGGTGGAAGTTCCCATAGGGGTAGCTGCAGTTTTGCAACTTTCCATTTCAAACTTCTTCAACATTTCCATACAATACTTTGATTGACTTAGGAATGTTCCATTCTTCATTTGTTTAACTTGAAGACCAAGGAAGAATGTAAGCTCTCCTATCATAGACATTTCACATTCACTTTGCATGCTTGTTGCAAAATCTTTACACATTGAATGGTTAGTAGAACCAAAGATTATATCATCAACATATATTTGTACCATCAACATATCTTTGTTCTTTCTTTTGATGAACAGAGTTTTGTCTACTTCTCCTCTTGAGAATGATTGATCAAGCAAAACTTTGCTTAGTCTCTCATACCAAGATCTTGGAGCTTGTTTCAATCCATACAATGCTTTTCTTACTTTGTACACATTGTTAGGATATTGATGATCTACAAAACCAGAAGGTTGGTCAATATATATTTCTTCATCAATGTAACCATTAAGAAATGCACTTTTCACATCCATTTGAAATAATTTAAAGTTCATTACACATGCATATGCAAGAAGTAATCTAATAGTTTCTAACCTAGCAACAGGAGCATAAGTTTCATCATAATCAATGCCTTCCTCTTGGTTGTATCCCTTTGCAACCAATCTAGCCTTGTTTCCCCCAACCCCTTGATCCCTTTAATTACAAAAAAAAATTATAATAAAAAACACAGAAGGGTTTTCTCATGAATTCATTGATTTTTTTTACTTATTAATTATTGTTGGTTTAAAAGAGGAATCACTTGACGAATGAACAATGAATCAAGCTTGGTTTTGTGCTTCCAACATGCCTTGAACCCTTGGAGTTCAATTTGTGATTAATGTAAAAGGAAGAAAGATTTTCTGATGATCCAAGTGCATAGCATTCATATAATTCATTTAGTTAATTAGATTGAGTTTTAAATTAGACAAATTAGTTAAGCTTTATCATAAGTTTTTGAAAAAATAAGTTTTTACTGATTTAATCGATTACCTTAAGATAAGAATCGATTATTTCGTTCTTTGTGCTTTCTGGAGAACTTTTCAGGAACAATGTAACCGATTACGTATTGGCTTAATCGATTATTTTACTTATGATTTCATATAAACTGCTTTAATGAATATTTTAATCGATTACCAACAATCAGTAATTGATTACATAGGCTAAACAGAAAAACTCATCTCTCTGTCTTAATCGATTACGAAAGATAGTAATCGATTACATCATATGCCTATGGTTAACATGTTTTGCTACATTAATCGATTACCAAATGTAGTAATTGATTACATAGTACAAAATGATTTCTGAAGCTTACTGACTTAATCGATTACCAGAATCAGTAACGATTACATAGTATATTTCAAAATATGAAGCTTCTTGTTTTAATCGATTACAAGATGGGATAATCGATTATTCTGTTCATTGCTCAAACCCATAACTTTTGTTGAACAGTTTAATCGATTACAGTCTTGAAATAATCGATTACATATGCGAATTAATCGATTACAGGAGTGTATGTAATCGATTACTGACAGTTAGAAAGCTTGTTATAAATAGAACTCATGCTCAGCTATTTCACCAACTTGATCAATTCGTATTCTGAGCATTCTAAAGCTTTCTAAACATTCTTGTAGTGGTTTTTCTGGGTTCATTGTGTTCTTGCATTCACAAAGCTCTTATGGGTTATTGAGGGATTAGTGAAGCAAGAATTTATTTTTCAAAGCTTGAGGGAAGTGATGTTCTAAGGTTGTAATCATTCTTCTATCTGGTGAAATCATTCATATGCATATTGTTCTTTGGATCATCAGGTGACTTCTTTCCTTAATCTTTGAAGTTGTAATTCTGTTTTGAATTTAATTTTGGTTTGTCTATTGTAAATGAGTTTCTTGCTTGCAATCTAGAGATAAAGTTTCTCTAGGGGAATTGCTGAGTAGTGTTCTCAGTGGGTTGTCTCTAAGAATCTAATAGTGTTTTAGATTTCTAAACTTTATCTAGGGTTGATAAAGAGAGCCTTCGTAATAACTTGTAAGAACTGAAATTTACAATAGTGGAACTCCATTCTAGTGTTGAGTGGAAGAAAACTGGATGTAGCTTCATAGTGTTTGAAGTGAACCAGTATAAATTTTTGTGTGTTGCTCATATTCTTCTTATTTGCTATTTTTTATCTTTCTTGTTATCAACCAAGTTCTTAAGCTATTACATATCTTGTGTTAAACATTAGATTGAATAAAGGTTCTTGGTTTCAAAAGTGATAGAGATCCAAAAGGGCAAAACTTTGATTTTGATCAAGAAAATTTTTAAATTACCAAGCCTAACCAATTCACCCCCCTGTTGGTTAAGTGTGAAGTGTTCCCATATTTTATAATTGGCATCAAGAGCTAGGTCTTGTAAGTTACTCAAGATCACTTTTCTTTCAAAAATGAATACTTCACAAATAACCTTCGAGGAAGTTGCATCCTTAAACAAACCTCCTTTGTTTGAGGGGGGAGAATTTCAGTTTTTGGAAAAATAGGATGAAGATCTTTATTCAATCCAATGATCCTGGAGCAAGGAATGCAATAGAAAAGGGTCCTACGGTGCCCATCAAAGTGGTTGATAATAACATGATTCCCAAAGAGTGGGATGAGATGAATGATGATGAAAAAAGAATTGTTCAGTATGATTTTGAAGCTAAGAACATGATAACTTCTGCTCTTTCTTCTGATGAATTCTTCAGAACTGTTAGATGTACAAGTGCCAAAGAGATGTGGGAAATGCTAGAGATCACCCATGAAGGAACTGAAGAAGTGAGGAGATCAAGAAAACACTTATTGATACATGAATATGAGATGTTCAAGAGGAATCAAAATGAAAGCATCTCTCAACTCCAAACAAGATTCACACACATAGTGAATCATCTCTTGGGACTTGGGAAGACATTTGATGCTGAAGAATTGAACATCAAAATCTTGAAGTGCCTCACTAGAGCTTGGCAACCAAAAGTGACAGCCATCAAAGAATCTAAAGATCTCTCAAAAATGACCATGGCTGCCCTCTTTGGTAAGTTACTTGAGTATGAATTTGAATTATCTCAACTAACCTTTGGTGAAGATGCAGAAAGAAAAGGCAAAGGAATTGCACTAAAAGCTGCAGCACCTAAGGTGGAAAGAGAAGAAAACTCAAGTGATGAGGAAGATGAAGAAAGCATGAACTTAATTGTGAAAAAGTTCAGTAAGTTTCTAAAGAAGAACAAGGGCAAAAGATTTATAAGAAACAACAAGAACAACTCTAACAACAACACTAGCAACACCAAGAAGATTGACAACAACTTCACATGCTTAGAATGTGGTAAACCTAGCCACATAAAATCAGAATGTTCAATCTACTTGAAGAAACAACAACGTGACAGCAAAGGCAAGAGGGAAACAAAGCCAAGAAGAGCCTACATTGCTTGGGAGGACAATGAATCTTCAACTTCTGAATCCTCCACTGAATTAGAAGAAGCCAATATATGCCTCACCTCAATTGTTAATGAAGAGAATGATGATCTTTTGGATGAAAATGATGAGGTAACTTCTGAACTTGATCAAGCTATTTTTTCTTTTCAAGAAATGCATAAAGAGGCTAAAAAGCTTTCTAAATCCAACAATAAGCTTAAGAAAAGTATTGAAGATCATCTTGCAAAAATAATGGAATTACAAACTAAAGTTTGTAACTTGAAGGAAGAAAATGAGAAACTTACTTCAAGCTACAAATCAAGTGGTTGTGTTTGTGCCTCTTCCTCTACATCTAGTGACAAATATGAAATGCTGCAAAAAGTGTTTGCTGAGTACAGATTGAATCAAGAAGAAAAATATATGCAGTTTGTTTCAAAGAACAATGAGTTGATTGATATCTTGGAAAAACTCAACAAAGGAAATGTGATTTGAATGATATGTTGAGTGCTTAAAAACAGTTTGGTGACACTTCTGGTTTGGGGTACAAAAAGAGTTTTAAAAATGTTCAAAAGACAACATTTGTACCTCCAAAATAGAAGAAAAAGAAGAAACCAAGATTCAATCAAAATAGGTTCTTTAAAAACTCATATAAAGCTGTGATTTGTCACTATTGTATGGAGAAAGGTCATACATCTTATCAATGTTTTGCAAGAAGATTTTATGTCCCAAATGGTGAGTGCATTTGGGTAGAAAAGAAAAAGCAAGCAACTAACCCGTTTAGACCCAAACTCAAACGGGTACCTTCTCCTTTGAAGTAATTTGTTCCTTTTGTAGGTATGTCTTAGAGCAAGCTCCTCTTTATGGTGTCTTGATAGTAGCTGCTCAAGACATATGACCGGTGACAAGTCCTTGCTAAAAAATCTTACTCTTAAAGATGGGGGCTATGTTACTTATGGAGACAACAACAAAGGAAAAATTATAGGTGAAGGAAGCATTGGTGATAGCTTGAATACAAAAATCAGCAATGTACTCTATGTTGAAGGCTTGAAGCACAATCTACTAAGTATAAGCCAATTATGTGACAAAGGCTATAAAATTTCTTTTAATCAAGATTGCTGCATAATTTGTGATGGTAAAAGTGGAGAAGTAATCCACATTGGCAAGAGGAAAGGTAACATTTACTTGCTTTCCATAGACCATGCATTATTCCACAAGACTACATGCTTAATGAGTAAGTTAGATGAACATGGCTGTGGCATAGGAGAGCTAGCCATATTAATATGAATCATATGAATAAACTCATTAAGAAGGACTTAGTTATTGGTCTACCAAAACTCAAATTTGAGAAGGACAAATTATGTGATGTATGTCAAAAGGGGAAACAATCCAAAATTTCTTTTCAAAGTAAAAACATTGTTTCCACCTCAAGACCACTTGAACTACTACACATTGACTTGTTTGGTCCTTCAAGAACTATGAGTTTAGGTGGTAATTACTATGGACTTGTTATTGTTGATGACTACTCTAGATTCACCTGGACTTTGTTTTTGAAATCCAAGAGTGATGCTTTCCATTCTTTTAGAAAATTAGCCAAACTTGTTCAAAATGAAAAAGGGTGTAAAATTATCTCAATTAGAAGTGATCATGGTGGAGAATTCCAAAATGAACATTTTGAAAAATACTGTGAGAAAAATGGGATTAACCACAACTTTTCAGCTCCAAGAACACCTCAACAAAATGGTGTGGTGGAGAGGAAAAATAGATCACTGAAGAAGGTGCAAGAACACTTCTAAATGAGACAAATTTACCAAAATATTTTTGGGCTGATGCAGTAAATATTGTTTGCTACACTTTAAATAGATTACTCATAAGACCCATCTTGAATAGAACACCTTATGAGTTATACAAAGGGAGAAAGCCCAATATTTCTCATTTAAGAACTTTTGGCTGCAAGTGTTTTGTCTTAAACAATGGAAAAGAATCATTAGGAAAGTTTGATGCTAAGGCAGATAAAGCCATATTTCTTGGATATTCACTGCAAAGTAAAGCATATAGAGTTTTCAACAAAAGAACCATGTGCATAGAAGAATCTGTCCATGTAATTTGTGATGAATCTAACCCCTCAAAAGAGGAAAAAGATTGTGATGAAGATGCAGGTCAAACAGAGCAAAATGTTCAGCTTGAGAAATTGTCTATCAATGAGAAGAATGAACCTAGTGCTGAAGAAGGTCCATCAACACCTAACCAAAGGCCTAAAGAGTGGAGAACCACAAGAGACCTCTCACTTGACAATATCATTGGTGAAGTATCAAAGGGAGTCTCTAATAGATCCTCTCTTAGAAATTTATGTTGTGACATGGCCTTTGTATCTCAAATTGAACCAAAAGATATTAATCATGCCTTGCAAGATGAACATTGGATGCGTGCCATGCATGATGAACTGAATCAATTTAAAAGAAATGAAGTTTGGGAACTTGTTCCAAGACCTTCATCAGTCAAGCCTATTGGCACCAAGTGGGTTTTTAGGAACAAAC
Source organism: Glycine tomentella (assembly GCA_007407185.1). NCBI lineage: Eukaryota > Viridiplantae > Streptophyta > Magnoliopsida > Fabales > Fabaceae > Glycine > Glycine tomentella. The sequence goes on along the minus strand of PYAF01000486.1, from coordinate 577,716 downwards.
TTGATGAAAGTGGAATCATAGTTAGAAACAAGGATAGATTGGTTGCTAAAGGTTACAACCAAGAGGAAGGCATTGACTATGAGGAAACTTTTGCTCCAGTAGCAAGATTGCAAGCAATTAGGCTATTACTTGCATATGCATGCATAATGGGTTTCAAACTTTTCAAATGGATGTCAAAAGTGCAATTTTGAATGGTCACATAGAGGAGGACATATATGTTGAACAACCTCCAGGCTTTTCTGATTTTAAACATCCTAATCATGTTTTTAAACTTAAAAAAACTTAAAATGGACATCATGCATTCCATGTAATCGATTATCACAGTGACACATTCGGCTGTAACCTGAGTTTTAATCACAGCAATCGATTATCCTGATATGTAATCGATTATTTCAGGAAGGAGCAATTTCTGACTTATTGAATAATAATCGATTACAAAACTAGAGTAATCGATTACTTGAGCTTAAATTTCATACAAAATGTAGTTTTTAATGAATTTAATCGATTAACCCATAGTGTAATCGATTATTACAGTCAATTTAGCAAAAACAGAGCATTTTGCAGCATGATTCAGCTTTTCATACATTTTGACAATAAAATGGCAAGATGCTTTCAATATTTCACACAAATTATGCAACAACCAAGCTAGTTAATGTTATTTTCATCAAGGATTCCTAGCATGTTTCTAAGAGTGTAAAATCTATCTTTAGGCAAAGGCTTAGTAAATATATCAGCAAGTTGATGATGTGTATCAATGAATCTACCTTGATATTACCTTTCTGCACATGATCTCTTATGAAATGATGTCTAATCTCAATATGTTTGGTCCTTGAGTGCATAACAGGATTCTTTAAAATATTTATAGCACTTGTGTTATTACAAAGCAATGGTATCTCCTTTAGATTAACTTCATAGTCTTGTAATTGTTGCTTGAGCCATAGACTTTGTGCATAGCAACTACCAGGTGAAATATACTCAGCTTCTATAGTTGATAAAGCTACACAAGCTTGTTTCCTATCAAGTTTACATCCTGCAAAATCAGAATCAGCATAACCAATAATGTTTATAGATGCACCTTCAAGATACCAAATTGAGATATTTGATGATCCTCTTGACTGCTGTAAGGTGAGACTCTTTTGGATTTGCTTGGTATCTTGTACACAAGCAAACACTTAGCATGATATCCGGTCTACTAGCTGTCAAGTAAAGTAATGAGCCAATCATTCCTCTATACTTGGATTCATGCACTTTCTTTCCTTTTTCATCTGAGTCAAGATAAGTTGAAGTTGCCATAGGAGTTGCAACATCTTTGCTTTCTCCATTTCAAACTTCTTGACCACTTCAAGGCAATACTTGGATCGATTGAGAAAAGTTTCATTCTTCATTTGTTTAACTTGAAGTCCTAGAAAGAATGTTAACTCTCCCATCATAGACATCTCAAACTCATTTTGCATAGCTGCAGAAAATTCTTTACAAAGTTTTTGATTAGTTGAACCGATAATAATATCATCAACATAAATTTGAACCAATAGAATATCATCATTTTTTCTTTTGATGAACAATGTTTTATCAACATTGTCCCTTTCAAAAGATTGATCAAGTAGAAACTTACTCAATCTTTCATACCATGATCTTGGAGCTTGTTTTCGACCATAGAGAGTTTTTTTAAGTTTAAAAACATGATTAGGATGTTTAAAGTCAGAAAATCCTGGAGGTTGTTCAACTTATATGTCCTCCTCTATGTAACCATTTAAAAAAGCACTTTTGACATCCATTTGGTAAAGTTTGAAACCCATAATGCATGCATATGCAAGTAGTAGCCTAATAGCTTCCAATCTTGCAACTGGAGCATAAGTTTCCTCATAGTCAATACCTTCCTCTTGGTTGTAACCTTTAGCAACCAATCTACCCTTATTTCTGACTATGATTTCTCTTTCATCCAGTTTGTTTCTAAAAACCCATTTTGTACCAATAGGCTTAATAAATGGAGGTCTAGGAGCAAGTTCCCAAACTTCATTTCTTTTAAACTGATTTAGTTCTTCATGCATGGCATGCATCCAATGTTCATCTTGCAAAGCATGATTGATATCTTTTGGTTCAATTTGAAATACAAAGGCCATGTCACAACATAAATTTCTAAGAGAAGATCTAGTAGAGACTCCCTTTGATACTTCACCAATGATATTATCTAGTGAAAGATCTCTGGTGGTTTTTCACTCTTTAGGCCTTTGACTTGGTGTTGATGGACCTTCTTCAGCATTAGGTTCATTCTTCTCATTGATAGACATTTTCTCAAGCTGAATGTTTTGTTCTATTTGACCTGCATCTTCATCACAAACTTTTTCCTCTTTTGAGGGGTTAGATTCATCACAAATTACATGGACAGATTCTTCTATGCACATGCTTTTCTTGTTGAAAACTCTATATGCTTTGCTTTGTAATGAATATCCAAGAAATATGGCTTCATCAGCCTTTGCATCAACCTTTCCTTGTGATTCCTTTCCATTATTTAAAACAAAGCATTTGCAGCCAAAAGTTCTTAAGTTAGAAACATTGGGCTTTCTTCCTTTATATAACTCATAAGGGGTTTTCTTCAAGATAGGTCTTATGAGTAATTTATTTAAAGTATAACAAACAGTGTTTACTGCATCAGGCCAAAAATATTTTGGTAAATTTGTCTCATTTAGAAGTGTTCTAGCACCTTCTTCAAGTGATCTGTTTTTCCTTTCCACAACACCATTTTGTTGGGGTACAAACACATCCACTTGATTTGTTGCTTGAAGTAAGTTTTTCATTTTCTTTCTTCAAATCAAACTTCAGTTTGTAAATCCATTATTTTAGCAAGATGATCCTCAATACTCTTTTTAAGCTTATTATTTGATTTAGCCAGCTTTTTGGCCTCTTTGTGCATTTCTTGAAAAGCAAAAATAGCTTGATCAAGTTCAGAAGTTACCTCATCATCTTCATCCAGAAGATCATCATTTTCTTCATTAACAATTGAGGTGAGGCACATGATGGCTTCTTCTAATTCAGTAGAGGATTCAGAGGTTGAAGATTCATTGTCCTCCCAAGCAATGTATGCTCTTCTTGGCTTTGTTTCCTTCTTGCCTTTACTTTCTTGTTGCTGTTTCTTCAAGAAGATTGAGCATTCTGATTTTATGTGGCCAGGTTTACCACACTCAAAACAAGTAAAGTTGTTAATCTTCTTGTTGTTGCTAGAGCTGTTGTTGGTGGAATTGTTCTTGTTGTTTCTTGTAAATCTTTTGCCCTTGTTCTTCTTTAGGAATTTGCTGAACTTCTTCACAATCAAGTTCATGCTTTCCTCATCTTCTTCATCATTAGAGTCTTCATCCTTCTCCACCTTAGGTGCTGCAGTTTTCAGTGCTATTCCTTTGCTTTTTCTTTTTGCATCTTCACCAAAGGTTAACTGTGATAATTCAAACTCATATTCAAGTAACTTACCAAAT
>PYAF01000486.1:543605-568279 GCA_007407185.1 Glycine tomentella | reverse complement strand
AACGGTTAGAGCTCGAGTTTCTTACCTCTGTGATGTTCAGAAACACCAGGGAATCACTTTCCCTAAGATAACCCGATCAGTCAAGGCCTCCTGTGCCTCTGGGTCTCAAGCTCTCAGGGTTCTCTCTGAGAAATCAAATCTCACTATTTCTCAGCTATTCTCCAGAATCAATCGGGGGTTTTCTCTCCTCTCGGGGTTCCAATCACTTTCTCAGTTGGGTCGGAGGTGTTTAGATGAACGATGGAGAAGATATGAAGCTTCCTCACTCATCAATGGCTTCCCTCTCTCTTTTCTCTTCCCTTCTTCTTCTCCAAATGACCTATATATATAGGCCTGCCCGACGTGCGGCGCTCTTGGCGCCGGCCTGGCGCCCTTGGCGCCAGCCTCCAGCACCTCTAGCGCCCCAGGCGCCACACCTGGCGCTCCAGGCGCCACCTTCCAGAACCCCTGGCGCTCCAGGCGCCACCTCTGGCGCTCCTGGCGCCACTTTCCAGAGACCATGGCGCCCCAGGCGCCACTTCTGGCGCCCTCAGCGCCAAAACCCTTACAGGGTTTTCTTATTCTTTTCTTAAACTTTCCTCATCGAATTCTAAGGCATGTTTATAATTCTCAATCTTATGCTTAATCCGGCTTAATCTAAGCTTAAACACATGCTTAAAATTCTAGGTATTACAATATACATAGACTTGTATGAGAAATTTTGTCACAAAAATATTATGTCATGCTCATGAACAATTCATTATAAATTTTGTCACAAAAATATTATGTCATGCTCATGAACAATTCATTATAAATGTTGTCACAAAAATATTATGTCATGTTCATGAACAATTGATTATAACAAAAACACAAAAAATTAAGAACCCTAATTTTATTCATGTTACCACGACATGCATAGAATATTTCATGCATTCTGAAAACAAAATTATGGAGAAAACAATGCATTTGAATATTCATATCATGGCTGAATCATATTCCTTTCTTAAAAGATGTTTCGTTTGAAATCTTTCACAAAGAATCATAAAGAAACAAAACCATGAACACCTAAAGATATATGTAAAGCGTAATCATCACCCGTCGATAGTAAAGCAACCTGGCTCTGATACCACTTGAAAGATAGGGCCATGAAGCCCGAAGGCATGTGAGAAAAAAAATTTTCAAGCAGAAACACACATACCACACAAGAATCATTCTTTAGGACATGGATGTTACCTTGTTTATATTCGAAACTTGATGATCAAGGATAGGCTTGAAGATACAAGCCCTCTAATGTTTATCCACACCACTTCTTGTCAAGACTCAAGAACACTTCTTGAAGACCACCAACAAACACCAAAGGAGGCAGGCTAGGCGCACCAATGAAGAGGAAGAAGGTTAGGTTTCAAAGTGTTTTTACTTATCTAAGATACTCACCAATAGATGATATTGGTGGCTGAATTTTCTGTCAAAACTCACACAAGGGGCACGTGAAAATAGAGGAAGGTAGATTGGGTTTTTTTTCAAAAACTATTAGAGAACTATGATCACAATAGCACATTTTTTATAGAAGAGTTTGAGTCAGATTTTTTTTAACCAAAAAATCTGATTATGGAGCACCCACACGTGAAGATAAAGTGGTGTTGTTTGCATTTCAAAAATTGCCAACAACCTCCCATCATATCCTCCTAAGACCAAGTCAATTACTTGGAAATTATTTTGACAAATAATAATTAAATATCAACCGTATGTAAGCCCCCTAATCAGCCCTCAAACTTCTTCCTAAAATCTAGGACATGATCATGATAAGATGCTAGTTGAATTCAAATTCAAATCTAGCTCTTATCTTCTCCTTTTGATATGAAACTAACTACTATAGATAATTCATATTTAAATTCAAAATTTAAATTATCAAACTTAAATATTAGATAATTAAGTTAAGTATTTAAATTAATTAATAATGTCTTGGACTATCCAAGCCCATTAACTCCATTCATGCGCCCCTCTCTCTTTAAGATAGGTATCCAAACTCCTTCTTGGGCCAACAACCATTATTAGGCCCAAAACCTTTAATGCTATAATGTCATGACAATAAAGTGTTAGTGCGTGATCCATTAGGCCCAACATAGTTACTGACATAAATGAGTTTGGGCCCAACAAGGCCACTACCCGTTTAATGACAACACAGAGCACTAGCAATGCTTTGTTGTCCCAGAACTAGTTAGGTAAATGACAAGATCATCCTATTAAATCTATTTGGTTTCCGTATGTATTTCCTTTCGTCTCGGTTACCTTCCCATAAAACCTAGGGTAAGGAAACATATCAGCCCTTGCGGTCTAGGGTAAGCTTTAATACGAAATACGGAGTCTCCAATTTTATTGACTCTAAAGGCAAATCATCGCATGATTTCTTTTACTATGCATAGATTCCCGAGTCCCTTAAATGTCATCCTGATTTCTCCGATTTACAAATAACCTAATCTCTCACAGAGATTTGACGAATTCCTTCAGCTAGTCACCCTAGACTCGTGTTCTTTCAGGACATGCCCAAAGGTATACCTATGTGTCTCCATGTTTCAGGCAGACGAGGTATACAATCAAAACATGTCTTCTAGAACACAGTCTAGGTGAAAACTTTTGGTCTAAGGAAAGACACACCCAAATAATAAGAGACTACTCTAATGATACTATCTGTGAGATTTCTCATAGAGTCTCTTTGTGGGTTCGTTCAGTGCGAGCTATACCCTTACAGGTCCACCCACGACTTTTGCTAAGACATCTCCATGTTTGTAGCTCATGAGGTCTTTACCTTGTATCTGCATACAAGTTGATAAGTCGTGCTAGTCTTACACGAGATCACTGATCCCCATTCTCAGTGTCTCTAGACTAGGAACTTAAAATTTAGGAGTAGAGACATCTGGCATCCTTGAATCCTCATGATCGTGATCCCATCGTTGATATTCAAGAGATACCTATTTTATTCCAAGGATTTTATCCAGTTACTCATATATTAATAATGATATCGAGACAGAATATGAAACAAGATAAAGAGCGCTTATAATTTATTCATGACAATATGAAAAATACATGTACGTCCTAATCTAATCAAAAGATTGTCTCTAGGACATCCATATACTAACAATTGTGAGTTAGATAGAAAAAGTACAAGTGGCACTTGTCATCTTCTAGGAAGTTCATTGATCTCATGGCATTGCAAGAAACAATCTTGTGTTGCTTTGTCAACTGCTGAAGCTGAATATATCTCAGCTGGAAGTTGTTGTGCACAAAGCCTATGGTTGAAGCAACAAATGCAAGATTTTGGAGATGAGCTGAATGAAATACCTCTGTTATGTGACAATAAAAGTGCTATTAACATATCAAAGAATCCAATAATGCATTCAAGGACCAAGCATATTGAGATAAGGCATCATTTACTCAGAGATCATGTTCAGAAAGGTAATATCAAAGTTGAGTTCATTGATACCCATAACCAACTTGTTGATATATTCACCAAACCATTGGCTAAGGATAGGTTTTATGCACTTAGAAACATGCTAGGTATTCTTGATGAGTCCAATATATGATAGCCTGTTTAAAGTGTGTCTTTACATGGTTAATTAAACCTCATTGTTGAATTCATCACAAAAATGATTGAAAATTCGTGTTGATCTGTTACATGCTCTATTTTCTGATAAACTTGTTGTAATAATCGATTACACCATGGGTTAATCGATTAAAATCATTAAAATTCCCCTTATTTGTGCTAAACAAGCTTAAGTAATCCATTACTGTAATCCTTTAATCGATTATTCTTTGTTACAAAGAAATAATTCTTCCTGGAATAATTGATTACGTATCGGGATAATTGATTACTATGAACAAAATGCATTTTCCAATTTAAAAGTTTCATTGGAGTAATCGATTACGACAAATTGGTAATCGATTACAAAAGTGGTTATGATTTTTGATCCTCCTGGAGTAATCGATTACACAAGTTCTAATACTTGACTAAAATCCCAAAATCATGATATAATCGATTACATTAGCATATAATCAATTACAGGTAATCTTCTACCTCTAATTGATTGGCAAATAATCGATTACCACATGTAATTTCAGTGTTCAAAATAAGCAAAATAATTGATTACCATAAGTAAATAATCGATTAATTTGTCTATTGTGCATTTTCTGACAGTTTTTCTCTGAAAATGTAACTGTCCAACCAAATCCAAAGGAAATCTAAGGCCACTGAAGTGCCTTAACTATCACCAACAGCTATATTTTCAAAAATATGGACGTTAGGAGCATCAATTATGCCTATAAATAGTTCATTGTATCAATAGAAAGCATTGCACCTTAGTCTCTTCTCCCTCTGAAATTTTTGAATTTTTCTGAGTTTTTTCTGTGTTTAAACCTCATATAAAACCATGTCAAACCCAACACCCAAACGTGCTAGGTCATCTAAAAGAAAAGTGGGTGAATCATCATCCAATCCTCCTCCTCCTCCACCCCCAAATAGGCTGGACTTGTGGTTTTCCACGGAGTCTGATAAAATGAACTATTTACAGTTCAATACCACAAAGCCTATAGCCTCACCAAAATACCTTGATCTAAATTAGTTTATAAGGGAAGGGTTCAAATTCCCTTCATTCCTAGAAGCCCAAGGGCTTAGGAGATTTCTGGAGATGAAGGGTACTTTCTACCCTGACTTGGTGAAGGTATTTTATACCTGTGCCAAAGGGTCCATGAATGGGACTATGATCACCAAGGTGAAGGGTGTAACAATGGAAATCACCCATGAAGTTTGGGAGACTGTGGCTGGGGTCTTATGTGAAGGATCTAGGAAGTTTGATGAGGAACTTGAGGGGTATAGCAAAATGGATACCTATAGGGAGATGTTTCATGACCCCCATATGCAACTTAGAAATAGGCTGGGTACTGGACCTATGACTCCTGAGGATAGGCTGCTTCATTACATTATCACTTATGTGATCACCCCTAGGGCCACTAACCATGCCCAAGCCACAGATGAAGATCTGCAATTGACCACTTTTCCATATCCTGTCTTAGTATCTAGGTTCATTGACCACTTCAATATTGATGTGGAAAATGAGGTTGTGGACCATACAAACTTAAGCAACAGCCTAATAAAGGAGAAACATCTCACAAAGATGGGGATGAGGAAGACTCCAGATGGCTGGGTTATGGCTAGACAACCACAGGCTCCTGTTGCTGCTACTAATGATGATGGTGATCATGTTGCAGATTCTGAAGATGAAGCAAGGGATCCTCAACATCCCTTGTACTCACAATTTGAAGCCCTTATGTTGTAGAAAATGGACAATCTGATCCAGATGCAACAGGACTTTAAGGCTGAAACAAATGAAGCCTTAGGAGAAATTAGAGATAGGCTAAACACTATAGAAGCAAATATCACAGACAATGTCTCTGCAGAATTCTAGGCCTATGTATTTTTTAAGTTTTTATGCTTTGTTTTTTAATTTGTGTTTTAATTTCACTTTGTAATGGCTTCCCAATGAATATTAAAACTTCCATTATGCTTCCAATTCAATTATCCGCTGTGCCCTTTATGTTTTTGTCTTTAACAAGCCAAATCGAGGGAGAAATGATTGATTAATGCATGCTCTGCATAATGCTTTATTTGCCCCTGTTTTTTGTTTCACTTTTTGCCCAAAAATTGAATTGAATGGATGCTGGAATTTAGGGGGAGCTAAGTGTTTAAAATGAATCTTTTCAATATATAATACTTGTAAATGAATGCCACATGAATCACAAATGCTTTTAACACTTGTTCTTGGCAAAGGAATTGGAAAATTTCAAGTTTGCAAAGCTCAAGCTTTTTCAAATTGATTCAACAATTTACTTCAAGCCTTACTATTAATCTGTAAAATATAGGAACACTTCACACTTAACCAAGAAGGGGGGTGAATTGGTTAGGTTTGGTAAATTTAAAATTTCTTAGACAAAATCAGAGTTTCCCTTTAGGATCTTTATCACTTTTAAAACCAATAATCCTTATTCAATCAAATGCTCAGCCCAAGGTATCAAATAGCTCAAAATTTAATTGATAAACAAAGCAATACAATCAAGATGGGCAGAATATAATCAAGATAGAGATAAGAATCAAAACACAAAAGATTTATACTGGTTCACTTCAAACACTATGAAGCTACATCCAGTTTTCTTCCACTCAACACTAGAATGGAGTTCCACTATTATAAAAATATTCTTACAAGCTTTTACAAGAACCTCCCCTTTATCAACCCTAGATAAAGAACTGAAATTTTAAACCCTATTAGACTTCTAAGGAGAAAGATCCAGAGAACACTACTCTGATCTTTAAGCTAGAGAACCCTTCTCTAGTCCAAAGCTTTAAGAATCAAAATTACAATAGCCAATTCAATACAAATTCAGAAAAGAATTACAACCACTAAGTTAAGGAAAGAAAACACCTGATGATCCAGTGAATGATATGCACATGAATGAATATACCAGGTTGAATAATGAAAACAAACTCAGAACATCTCATTCCTTAACCTTTGAAAAGAATCTTCTTGCTTCAAGAATCACTTAACAACCCATAAGTGTTTTAGTGAAAGCAAGAACTCATAGAACCCAGAGAATCACTAAGAATGTGTTTAGAAAGCTTATGTAGGCTCAGAATACGAATTTTCAAGTTTTTAAAACAAGCTGAGCAAGGGTTCTATTTATAACAAACTTTTGTAATTGTCAGTAATCGATTAAACGCGTCCAATAATCGATTATTTCACTTATGTAATCGATTAAATTAACCTTGTAATCGATTAAAGTGTTCTACAGAAATCTGGATATGAGCAACGAACAAAATAATTGATTATTCCGTCTAGTAATCAATTAAGACAGGAAGCTTCATAAACATGAAATACATTGTGTAATCGATTACGGATTCTGGTAATCGATTAAACCAGGAAGCTTCAGAAATCATTGAAAATAGAATGAACGCTTATGCAAATAACCAAGAGGGGGGTGTATTGGTTTTACCTCAGAGTTTTTAAAATTTAAAACAAATTTTAAACACAGCAGAAGACTTTGAAAGAAGGATCGTATCTTAACCAATTAAGAAATCTATCTTTTGAAATCAGCTTTTATCTCAATCAACCCACTCTTGAGCCTCAACCAATCTTGTGATGTAAACAAATATAATACTTCAAGAACAATATGAATATGAACAGAAAAATACAATTACACACAAGATTTATACTGGTTCACCTCTCAACCCCGGAGGCTACATCCAGTTTTACTTCTAATCAACCTTGATTAGAGTTTCCACTATAACAAAATGAATATCTTTACAAGCAAACACAGATCTCTTTTACCCACCTTAGGTAAAATTCAAAATCTAAACCTATAGACTTCTCAAAAGATCTAAGAACCAGAGATTCCCTCTCTGTTCTACCCACTAGAAACCTATCTAGCAATGCTTTAAAGATACAAATTGTTATATGAACAAACAACAACAAAACAATCAATTTCTAAACAATACAACAATGAAATTGATTCAAGATATCACCTAAACATCCTCAGTGAAATGAACGAATTTAAATGATCAAACCATACTGAGAATGAATGCCATGATCTTTCTTGATGAATTCTTTTGACAAAAATTGCTTCAACAAAAGTTTCTCATGAAATATGTGACTCAACAAATGAGATTCTTCATGATTCTTGAAACTATTATGAATGAATGTTTCTAATGTGCCTTGGTGCTTTTGAAATCTCCAAAGAGTGTTTACAAGGCTTATTTTTCTTCGAAAACTCATAAAATCTTATTTCACTTAACAAAGAGAGATAGATAGGTAAGGGAGTTTATTGTTTGGTTACAATTTTTGATAGCATAGTTGGGGGTCAGGGAACCCAATTATGGAGATGTATGCCTATCCCTGTTGTGGGATGGTTTTCAAGAAAAACTATGTTTTAAACTAATGGGATGTCATATATTTATTATTAATGTATGTTTGTTACTATTGTATGCTCGTTTTCAAGAAAAATTGTGTTTTTAACTAACGGAATGCGATGAATTTGTTATTAATGGATAAAACTGCGAATGATGTTGTTGTAATTATTGGATTTTTGGGAAAAGTCTTAAACTGCGAATGTATGCCTATCCCAAAATTTTATAATATGTTCTTCTATTTAATTCTTCATTAAATTTTTAAATGGACATAAGAGTTTGTTTTCTATATTGTAGTCCTCCCCTTTAATTTAGAATTTTCCTAAAATATTGTTGCGTACTCGGCAAGTGCATCAGTCGCTCAAGTAATAAAGTGATAAGAGAGAGTTATCGTCCCACGAGGATTATTTGACCAATTAAATCATAAATTAAATCGATAAGTTGGATAACAAATAAAGAATGAATAAGGTTGTTTTTGTGTGCGTGAGGAATAAGCTAAACTAAGAACTAAATATAAACATAAGCGTATAGACAAACTATGGAGGTTGATAATAAGATATGTGGTTAAGTAGCTAGGGCAATTCACACCAAATGCTTCCTACCCTTGTTCATGTATTAACTACCACCTTCATCAAGCCTAAGTTACCCAACATGCATCTTCAATAATAATAGCTAAGCCCTACTCCCATAGTGTTCTTAACCCTTTAACCCACTCTAATACCCTAATCCCTTAGTGATATTGATTAGGTCAAGCATTAAATGATGCATTAAATGGTTGCAAGCATACACTCCTATCCCTAGTTAATGTAAAGCTTGTCACTTTACCTAAATCCAAGCATAGAGCCCCAATATTCCTATTGCAAACCCCAGCTCTCAATATCTAACTAGAGTGATCAATTCCAGAGAGAGATAGAAACATGCATTCAACGAGGTAAAATGAAATAACTTGGCATTAATAAAAGATAGCATCCAATACAATCCCAAAAGAGGTTACATTCAGTGCTTAGCCCTAACTACAATGAAGAACTAGCCAAACCTCATAATGGGTGGCTGTGTTACAAAACAAAATGGCATACCCAGCTGAAGCAAGGAAGAAGAAGATGGAGAAGCAACCCCACTTGGCCTTCAACTCCCTAAAACCCCTAACTAAGGCACCCAAGCTTCTAAAACCCTATTTTTTTGTTTTTCTCCCTCCAAAATCGTGCATTCAATGCTGAGGGTGGAAGTATATATAGCCTAGCCTGTGAAGTCTCTATTTTACCCTTAAATGCTGCTTCTGTCGACTTGTGGCGCCTTTGGCGTGGTTATGGCACTCCAGGCGCCAACTTCCAGAGAAAATGGTGCCCCAGGCATGGTCATGGCGCCCCAGGCGCTGGCTGGCAAGGTTTTGTGGCGCTCCAGGCACTGAACTGCAGAAATGCTGGCATCCCAGGCACGGACATGGCGCTCCAGGCGCTAGCCTCCAGTGAAAATGGCGCCTTTGGCGTGAGATGGGCGCTCCAAGCGCCACAGATGGCGCTGACGGCGCCACAACTTCTTCATACTTGGCTTTATTCTTCTGATTTTGCTTAGTTTTGGCACTTGTGGTTGCTTCCCTGTCAATTCATCACATTAGCTCAAATCATGACAAAACAGGGGCAATTATCCATGCTTCATGCTTAATTGTTGCTCTAAAAGCTTAGGAAAACCTTATATGCTAGGCGCATATCAAACAATTCCCAGATTTAGATATTGTTGTCCTCAGCAATAAACAAAGTTCAAGGAAGAATCATGGATCAATTCTCTAGAATCAACATTGGCAAAACAATTCCTGAGCCTAGAAATGCTACAAATGAATGAACTAAATCAAAACTTCACACAAAGCTTTCAAATCCATCAAACAATGAAGTCTAACTTGAATACCCCTCACAGATGTTATATTTCACTCAACACTCAAGTGCTCGGGGTATTATGATCTCTCAAGCCACTACAGCTCTAGCACTACTATAGGCTTGATCCTATTCTCTAGTTCCTAAGGAGAATAAACATAACACATGCAAAGTTGATCAAAAGGTCTTAAAAGGGTTGTAACTTGGCCTGGCTCAATGGGAAGGAGAATTTTGGACAGTAGCTAAGAAACATTGAGATTGAACCTTGCTAACTTCAGACACATTCAATTCAAAGCAAAGGTTAACATTGCTTTTTATTTCTGTTCATTTATTGACTTCACTTGAAGACTATATTATTTTAACTTCTAATGGAATTCACCTTGCTTTTCATATGCTTTTCTTTCTGAACCACTCAGTTATCCAATCTCAATCAAGGTAGATGAATTAAAGTGGTTAATATATTGCATCAGGTGATTGAACAAAAGTTCTCAAGCTCAAGGGGCTAGCAATGGTAAAAAAAAATTTTCAAGGAAGTCTATTTGGCCCTGGCTAAAAAGAACAAAATGCCTTTATCACATCAACTTATGCATGCATCAGAGAGAAATGGATCAAGTTCTAGTGTACTATCACAGTGAGGCATCCCTCAAAAGAAATTAACTGTATAGGCACAATCCTCACTAGCTACAATATCAAGCTAGACTTATGATGATATCAAATTAAACAATGCATTCCATTTCAAAATGAATTCAACCATACAAGCATTCACACGCTCAGTTCAAGTTTCATACAACATCAATTCATGATTCATATCACCAATGCTTTGCAAAAATCCAATTCACAATTGACTGATCAAGCAAATCTAAATCCGGGACGGCATGCCTTTAGCAAAAATGTCTAATATGTACACCTATGGTTAGGATAAAATTAGACGCAAAATGAATTGTAGTTAACTTGTTTGTATAGCTTCACAAAAAGAATTTTGTTATCAAAAAGTATCTGCCTATGGTTCGCTTTTCAAAAAGACGCATGATTAACAAAAAGATGTGTGTTTCCTCGATTAACGTGCCCCTATTCTCAGATTTAAACCCTTTGCTGTCCCCAGCAAATGAGACAGATAAAAACACATAGAAAACACATTACAAGAGGAAACCACTCATGCATAACTAAGAATCAACAGCAGAAATGTCATATGTATATACGGGCACGCATTGACGGTGCCAACAGTATGCAAAAAGTGTCATGAACGGAATGTAAAGTTAAAACAGAAAATAAATGAGAGCAGATAGAGTGAGGGGGATCAGTGTGTCTGATCCTCATCCATGGTGTCTGTGGCGTCGACTGTTGGGGATGTAGGAGCATCTGATGTCGACAGAGCAAAAGCTAATGGTGGAGGCTGGGATGGTGAGCTGGTGGGATGTACCGCGAAATGCTGGCATAGGGCAGTAAGCATCCTAGACTGCTCATCCAGCTGGGTCTGTATCCTTTGGGTGGCAGCGGTCTGCTGCTCCATGATTTGAGTCTGCTGCTCGAGCTGATGCTGCAGGCTCTGAAGGATGGTGGACTGGTGCTGGATCTGCTGCTGCATCCGCACGTAGGATGTGGAGTCCTCACAGATAGGCTCCCTCTGAGGTGTTGATTCAAGTGAATTCAAACATCAAGAATGAAGAATCAAGCTTCAAAAAGTTTTGGACATTAAACATGCACAAAATGATGATACTCAAAGGAAAGCTTGAAGAATCAATCTGATCATATGTAAAAGGGAAGTATATGATCTGATAATCCATGTGTGTGTGTGTATCATGCATCATTCATTCATATAAGATCATGTGGATAAATAAATAACTAAAAGAAATTGATTTGAAAGGCACTTAGAAATTAAGTTTTTGGAAAAATCAAATAACACATAAATAATCGATTACAAGAAATCAAGCATCGATTATTTTGTTCTTCGTGTCCTTTAGAAAACAAAGTTTGAACATTGTAATCGATTACATATCATTTTAATCGATTACTCTGGCTTTTGTTGAAAAATGGTATTCTCTGGTTTAATCGATTACATAAGAGTCTTAATCGATTACCTACTTGTACTTACATTTTGAGAAAATGTAGGCTGTCGGGTTTAATCGATTACTTCACGGAACAATCGATTATATTGTTCTTTATCTAAATCCAGGAAAGCTCATAAACATTTTAATCGATTACAGTATGTCATTAATCGATTACATTATACAAATTGGAAAATCATGTATCTCGGGCTTAATCGATTACGTATCGAAATAATCGATTAAATAACTCGTTCTTGGAACTCTGAACGTTTCATAAGCTTTTTAATCGATTACCATCTTGATTTAATCGATTACAAATGATAAACAATCGATTATTGGAGCGTACTTAGTCGATTATTTTCAGTTAAATAACTGTTATAAATAGAAGTCTGCGACAGAACTGAAAAAAAGAGAGAGAAAAGAATAAGAACTGAAAAGCTTAGAATTCGTGTGCTATTGATATGTCATTGTAGAAAACGATCACAAACAATCAAGATATTCATATGTGATAGAGAAACACATAGAAACTTCAATTAATTCATGTGGGTGTGATGATCAAGAGCTGAAGTTTCATCTTGCAATCTAGTTTCAAGAAAAGCTGCATATCTGTGGTGATAATCTGCATATTCATCTGTGATTCATTCATTTTCATTCATCAATGGATTATTAGGTGATATCTTTTCTTGGCTTTTGATTGTGTAAACAATTTTTTTGTAAATTGGGAAAAGTATTTTTTGTTGTAATTTGTTTCTTGCAAGCAAAGAGATAGGGTTTCTCTGTAGGATTCACTTGAGTAGGGTTCTCAAGGTGAAGGGTTGGTCTCTAAGAATCTAATAGTGTTTTAGATTTCTGAATTTCTTCTAGGGTTGAAGGAAAGAGGCTTGTAACATTGCTTGTAAAGATACTATTGCAATAGTGGAACTCCTCTCTAGTGTTGAGTTGGAGAACTGGATGTAGCCTCATAGTGTTTGGGGTGAACCAGTATAAAAATCTGTGTGTTCTCTTTAATCTCTTAGTTCAATTTCGAATTACATTATTTGTGAATCAATATCATTGCTCAAGTTTTGAGATACTCTGTTTTCTGGTGCTCTTGGAAGGGGAAGATTGATTGAAAACTGATTTTGTTTTAAAGATTTGTTGAATCTGAAAATTGGTTTTTATTGTGATAAAGATCCTGTGGCTTAAAACTCTAATGTGAAAATTTTAATTGGATAAGGTTTCAACCAATTCACCCCCCCTCTTGGTTGTTTGAAGTCTTCCTTTATTTTTCATGAGGGACTGAGCTGGATGTAGCAGGCTGGTCCTGTGGTGGTGAAGATACTGCTGGTGGTGTAGGGGCGAAAGTAATAGGCTGCTGGTGCGGCTGAGGGGAGTTTGGAAAGACCGGGACCTCCGGAATAGGCTCCTCCAGGCCCGCACGAGGTCTGTACCTCGAGCTCCGGCCGGCGATCTCCTCTGCGGAGAGGTCAGCTGCTCGAAGGAGCTGCTCCTGTAGAGTGCGTCGTACTGAATCCTGGTAGACGCGGGGTGTGAAAGTGGTCCCGAGCGGCACATCCAAAGGCTCATCATCAAGAATCTCAAGTCCTGCGTGCATGCACAAGTGGGAAATGAGGGAGGAGTGAGCGAGGAGAGAATGGGGGCTGCCATCCTGAATCATGCGCAGGATGCGGTCCGAGAGAGCATAAGAGATATCAAGGTTGATATCTCTCTACAAAACGTAGAGCAGGCACGCGCGTTCCACATTCACATCCGTCAGGTTAGATGACGGAAGAATAGTGGAGTTCACGAACATGTGCCAGAAATCGGACTCCGCATTCAGCTCCTGGCGCTTTAGCTTCTCGGGGACGTATGTCATGCCCATCTCCATCTTCCAGGCAGAAAGGTGTCCGGTGATGCCTCGCCTGAGCTCATCAGCAATCTGGGGCATGTTGTCCCTATAGGTAGCCTTGCCCATGCAAGGAAGGGGCTGCATCCTGTTGAACCTCTTCACGAAGTCACATCGACGAGATTCATCGTGAGAGGTCTGGAGCTCAATAAATGCCTGGTTGAAGGGGACGACCACACCGCGTACCCAGTTGCGTTGCTGCTCGGCCACTGTCGCTCGATCCACGTTGGCGCAGAACTCCTTCAGTATGGAGCTGGAGCTCTCATCTGCGAAGCTCACCAGCTTCTGCCACTGGCGGTGCTCAATGACCTCTCTGATGAGGGAGTCATCTGGGAAATCTTCCCACTCGATAACGCGCTCTAGAATGAACTTCTTCGGCGAGAACCACTTGTCAAAGCGGTCCTGGTTCTCCATAGATAGGAAGCGGCCCTCATCATAATTTGAAGAGCGAGGGCACTTGCTGCTAGCACCGGAGGTAGCCTTCTGCTTTCCCTTATCCACCTGCTTTCCCTGAAAAGCAAAAAAATACCATGTACCAATGCATCCATTTAGGTTAGCAGCAAATAATAGGCACTAGCACTCAGTTCTGCAATTCCCAGATTTATTATACACTATATCAAGCAACAAGGAAATCATAAGTGGAGGCTGAATACAAAAAGATATCAAAGATATGTGGAATGAAGTTCTCAGCGTGATGTTCAACAATTTGGTGATAAGTGAGTGTGCTCAAATCAGAAAATTGCAACACAGACAACCATGAAGGCTAATTTACAATGCAGAACAATCAGAGCCTAAGCTTGTTTCAAAAGAATAATCAAGATCAATTTCATGACAAGCCAAGAAGGTTTAGGGATCTTGAAGTATCTGACAAACTGTAAACCATGACAGAAACAATTCCCAGATTTATGCATGCAACAGGGTGAATTGAATTATAAACAATGCATATAGCAGAGCAAACCAATTGCCATGGAATAGCTAAATTTTTGTACAATCAGGAATTCATGAAGTGTTAGCATTCAATATAATTTGCTATGTAAGCCATGCTTGTCACAACCAATCACTGGGGGCAATGTCTGGGTCTTTAGACAAGATTCCCAAATTTATTGGACCCATAGTGTCCACAGTGACGTGTCCAATTATGCTCAAGGATTTCAACACTCAGTTACATGCAAAGGACACTTAGAATCAGTTACAACTCAGCACAAAATGGTCATTACAACTTAGGTCACTATGCTGGGTGAAACATAAGTCCACAAACAACAATTTCATAGCAAGCTAGGACTTGGGAATGACTGGCGATCAAATAAGTTTCCAAAGTTCGAAAGAGAATTTGACACAAATAAAATGGGAGACAGATTTGAAAACCAGTTCTAAGTGTATACATGCACCAGAGTTAAAGACAAGTAATTGAAATGCATGGATTGGAACCAAGTAAGAGAACAGATACAGACCACATTAAAATGGAATTCTCAGATTATGGGCAAGATCATACTATGAACAATCCAAGTGTGCAGCATGATTAATGATTTCAATAGTTCAAGTAAATGCAAGAACACAGAGAATGGATTACATTTCAATTCAACTAAATCCAAAGCTCAATACACTAGCTTGTTTTCAACAGAATTCCATCTATACCACTTCATACAAGCTAGTGAGCAGAGATAAGTGATGATCAATCAAGATTCAGAGTGGAAAACAAGATGGACCAATTTTGGACACCATTCCCAGAATTGAATTATACTATATCAAGCAACATTTCATCAAACAAATCGCAGGGAAAAACCAACAAGAAACATTTATGCCTACTCAGTCCAATGTTGGGATTCCCAGATTTAATGCTCAACAAAGTGAAACAAACAACCATGAACAGACACATTTCACATCAGAACTCTAATGGAACCCTAAATTCCCAAAGGCAATCAAAGTGATGCACCCACACCCACAATTAAATCAATACATTAGCATGTGTAGCAACAGATAATCCAAGCAATGCAGGTCAACAATCAGCAATGCATTCACTTCCACACCTCATCCCACATGAGAAATCCAAACCCCCAAACAATCACTGACTTATAAAACAAAGGGGCTTACCTTATCACGACCCATAGCAAAAAGATTGGAAAGCAAGCACACAATGACTCCTTTGAACACGCAACCCTTGGAATCGTGAATGCAAAAGTGAGTATGAGGATGAGGAGAGAAGCAAATGAGATTGAGAGTGAGGAGAGGAAGGTTAGGGTTGGTAGATGGAGAGATGTAAAGAGAGAGAGATGGTGCATGCAGGGTGAGGGAGATGAGAAATGAGAAATGACTCAGATGCTATCAACCAATTTCTAGGGAATCCACTTGTCCTCCCTGAAGGACACCTCTGCGAGTACATGGAGATGAGAAATGATTTTAATGAAGACGCCATGCAACAACTTCTTTGCATTCCAGGTACTGATTTTGTTTGCGGTATCACAGGTAATAGAGTAAGGATAATGAGAAATAACATGACCACTATTATCCAGATATGGATGACCTTGGTGCTAAGCAACATCTTACCCAGTGACCACCACTCCGATCTACCCATGAGTAAGTGTCAACTGGTTTATAGTATATTAACCCAACTTAGCATAGATGTAGCTCAGATTATTTCCGACGCCATTCATCAATTTGTTATCTTAGAGCCAACAAGGCATCCTTTAAACCCCGAGCGACCAAATAAAACTCTTGGATTCCCCGCTCTTATTACTGGGTTATGTCAGTTCTATGGAATCCAAGTCCATCCCTCTAGAAATATCCGCCCTCCTATTAACCGTGCTTTTATTGAGAAATATTGTTTAGCTAGACAGGTAGAGCAGCAGCCCGCTACTAAGCCAACTTCTTTGGAGTCTATCTCGGCCCACATGCAGAGAATGGATCTTCAGATGCATACCTACATGCAACATATAGCGGACCAGCAAGCTGCCAACTTCAGAGGCCAGATGCAGCTAAACGAGAGTTTCTACAACTACACACTGCATCAGCACCAACAGGATCCGAACCCATTCCCATGGCCTACTCCGAAGCAGTTCAGAGCACATGTGGCATGGCCTGGGGACAGGCCTATTTTTCAGGAGGAGGTGGGGGGCTCCGCAGCACAACAGGATCCTGCAGCAGAAGGTGGAGGGGCGGCGGATGATGTAGAGCAAGACTTGGCAGCATATTTGACAGACCTTATCTGAGGAATCTCCAAAAATTTGTGACACTCCTTTTAATTTATTTACCGCTTTCTTTATGTTTTTATATACTTGCATACTTTGGTTTATGCACTTGCACTTTTATGGGCACTTTTTAGTATGATATGTTTTTGGATATAATTGTGTTACTTTTTATTGCATATAGCTTATGTTGGAGCGGTCCATGTGCACAGTAGACAATATTTTTGGAAGTGTGCATTAGAAAAACACTTTTTGATAAAGTTACACTTTTTTTGTGCATATAACATAAATTTGTAAATAAAATAGTAACTTTAGACAAATTTTTTGGGTAAAAATAGAAATTTTTTCTTGATATATGGTGTTTTGAAAAGAATCAACTGAAAATATTTTGAAACTTCTTTTTAGATCAGAACCACAAAAATGAGGTTTTTGTAGGAACCCTTGAGAAATGAAAAACAAGAATAAATGGTCTTTTCAGAAAAATCAAAATCAAGGTAAAAAGTCTTTTTGCATGGAAATTGATAAATAACTTCAGAGGGAAACAAATGATTTGGTTGAAAACATGAAAACAAACCTTTAGCCCAAGTGAGTGTGTGCATCTAAACAGACATTATACACAGAGAGATCTCACTGGTATAATTTATAGTAATTTTTGCATGAATTTCTAATTGTCATAAGCATATGATTCATGGATATGATTTAGGCCATCTTTCTTTTTGAATACATTATAAGCCACTAGCCAAAAAGCTATCCCAAATATATCAAATGATTTATCCTTTGAAAACCCCTTTGAGCCTAAACAGTATTATTTTCTTGAAACCCTAACCTAGAATAGGAATTTCATACCCTACCTAAGGTTAGGAGAGCAAAAGGGGAATATTTGCGATAGAAAATTCTTGTGGATAGTTATGTTATGAAAAAAATGTTTGTAGTGGTTATATGTTAGCATGTGAAAAAGAAAAAGAAAAGAAAAAGAAAAAGAAATGAAAAAGAAATAAAAGAAAAGAAAAAGAAAAGGAAATAAAATCCCTTGAAAAAGAAAAGTTGGGTGAAAATAATAAAAATAAGATGTCTTGGGAAAAGAAAAGGAATAGGAAGTGAAAGATCTAATTTGTCTATATTTCTAGCTTGCTCTCCTAGTCCTAAGGTCTTTTGAATATCCAGAAAAATCAAGATTTCTTTCTAGCCAAAGCCCAGCCATAAAAGACCTAATGATCCATGATGAATATGTATTGTGATTTGATAGGAAATGAACTGCAAATTTTACCTATGATATATCAGTGATGGATGTGAGAGTAAACACTTACCTTTGGGAGAATTAAACACTTTTTGAGAGGTTTTCCTCTGTTTTGATATCAGTCAAATGTTTCCTCTGAGGTCTTTTTGAAATGAAGTGTAAGTTTGACTTTAAACCTCATTTTGATTTCATGAAAAATCCATCAAATTGTTTTCTCAAAGTATCAAGGTTAACTACTTTTTGAAAAATCTAGTCTGATCAAACAGTAAGTTGATTCTTGTCAAAGCATGACATCTTTATCTTTGCTTGAGGACAAGCAAGATTCTAGGTTGGGGGGAGTTGATAAGTGCCATATTTCAGTGAGAGTAGGATTCAAACATGGCACTTATCCGTTATTTTAATGAAATTATTCACAAGATAACCCTAGAAACCTAGTTAAATGATGATTATGTGAAGGTAAGCTATGCTTTTGTAATTTGAAAAAGTTCGTCCAAGTAATTGATTCATTTTTTGCTAGGTTTAAGAGTTACGGAAGAAGCAAGATTGCGAAAGAAGGAGCATGGAATGAATCAAGTAAAGGAGGAAGCATCAAACAGCAGATCAGGCCCATCAGACACCAAAAGCCCATTGATTCCTTCATGGTTAAGCATTAGCTCGCCCAGGCCACCATTCCATGAGCATTTTAGCCTCCTGGGCGAGTTCAAGTTCCAAGGAACCTCCCTTTAGCTCGCCCAGGCGAGTGGATATAGAGGAAAATAGCCGCCCAGGCGACCCAAGCAGGCAAGAGCCTAATTCCTATATATATGGGACGAAATTGAAGAGCAGGGCATGCTTTTTCACTCAAATTCTCTCCCATTTGAGTTGCTTGTTCCATTTTCTTGTTTCTTAGCTTCTAAAGTGAGTGTAGACCTTAGGGAAGTGAGGTTGAGTGAATTTTGTAAGGAGATTCTGCCGAAGAGAGGATCGATGACGAGCTTAGTCAGTGATTCTCTCGAGGAGGTTCTGCCCATATTCGCTTAAGCTTCTCTAAAGGATTGGACGTACTCTTCTTATCCCTATGCTCTTTTAATTATTTATGCATTGTTCTATTTCTTGTTTGTGATTTTATTCTGCACCTAATGCTTAATTCTAATTACCCGTTAGTTTCATGAAATTAACCCTAAAGGCGACTAGAAAGGAAATTTAGGGTTTGAACTGAATTTATTCACTTGTTATGTTACGTTGCTAGGAATAGGGCTTAATGTTTCGATCACATTAAACGCGTGATTAAGTTCTTAATGCTTGGGTATTTAATTAAATATGCGAGGGATCGATATTTAGTAAAATATCCATAGGACCGTAATTGCGAGGAATCGAATTAGGGTTACTTATACGTGTGCAGCAACAAGAATAGAACATGCATAGGTAAAATCAATTAAAAAGGGATAAGTAAGACGAAATCCAATCCTACATTCACTTGACTTGTATCCGTTTATTTGTTTCATTTCCCGTAATCGTTTATTTGTTTTACATTTTCCGCAAACAACAACAAATAAATCTTCGCCTTTTATATGTATATAACTACTAAATTGTTAATTTTAAATCAACCAACGTAAACCCAAATCCCTGTGGAGACGAACTTTTATAAATCCGAAACTTACAGCGATAACAACGGTACGCTTGTCGTGGTAAAATTCCTAATAACATCCATGTACTAACAGATGATGACATAGATGAGAGATGATGTTAATGTTGGTGATGTCATCATGATGGATTTATGTTGTACATTGGGGGTGCAGTGACCTATTGGATATACCTGTGGGGAAGAGTTTACAAATTTTAAGCATTTCTGGAGAGGAGAAGGGATTGCTTAGAATTTCGGTCTCTATCCACGGTCATTGCATTGATGAGTCCATGTTTGTATGCTGTGCATGTTCATAGGGGCTGCATGACTTATTAGATATCCTTGTGAGGAAGAGTTTAAGAATTTTAAGCATTTTCTGAGAGGAGAAGGGATTGCTTAGAATTCAGTCTTTATCCACGGTCAATGCATTGATGGTGCCCATGTTTCATACTTCATAATTGCATGGAAATAGAATGGTGGCAGTAAGTACCACAGGTACTTGGGGGCATATCACTCTATTTGGAACTCCATTGTGACTTTTGTTGATCACCATTGGGGGGGGGGCTATGCACAACAGGGTGATCTCAACGAGCTACTGTATCATTTTCTTAAGTGAAAGTGTCATGTGGGCACACTTAGGCTATTTCCTAAGGAATGGTACCACATTGCATTGTGAATGTTGAGTCAGGTGCATGCATCATTTTGAGC
Source organism: Glycine tomentella (assembly GCA_007407185.1). Taxonomy (NCBI): domain Eukaryota; kingdom Viridiplantae; phylum Streptophyta; class Magnoliopsida; order Fabales; family Fabaceae; genus Glycine; species Glycine tomentella. The sequence goes on along the minus strand of PYAF01000486.1, from coordinate 547,824 downwards.
ATAATTGATTTGAATTGTGAAAAAAGTTGATGACTAGTTTGTTGAGTGTGTTGAACTGATTGATTACTGAGAATGGTTGTGGTTATCATTATTATTTTCTTGCTAATCATTGTATCTGATGCCTATTGATCTTGTATAATAAACTCACCTTTGCAATGTTGTATTGTGTGGTTGGTACCTGTAATGATCGTGAACCTTCGTTCGTGGGAGCAGATAAGCAGCAATAGGTAATACTGAAGAGAGATCCTTTTGTTGGAGCTGCCAAGCCAATGTGGTAACGTTGGAATTCATTTTGAAAAAGGGTTGTATTTTGTTATCAACTCTTTCTTAGTTGGTTCCTTGATTCTTTTTGGTTGGGCATGTAAATTCCAGGCTTAAATACATGTAAAAACTAAACTAGGTTCTGACATGTGAATGACATATAATGGTTCAATGATATATGTATATTTATTTAAGTATTTGTGCGATGTCTGGTGGTGTAGTATCGCCAAAAATTTACTCTCATTTTCATAATCAAATTAATAGAGTTTTCGTTAATGATTGAAAATTATAAGTTTAGAGTAGTGATATTGTAGCAACGAGACGGGTTGTTACAATAGGAGTTACAACATCCTTGCTTTTCTCGATGTCAAACTTCTTGATCATTTCACTACAGTACTTTGTTTGGCAATGTCCCATTCTTCATTTGTTTCACTTGAAGTCCAAGAAAGAATGTTAATTCTCCCATCATAGACATTTCAAATTCATTATGCATAGAGATTCAGAATTCCTTACACAAGGAATTGATAATAGAACCAAAAACAATTTCATCAACATATATTTGAACCAGTAAAATATCATTGGTAGATTTCTTGATGAACAATGTTTTATCCACTTGTCCTCTTATGAATGATTGACTAACTAAAAAGCTACTCAATCTTTCATACCAGGACCTAGGAGCTTGCTTTAAGCCATATAGAGCTTTCTTTAGTTTAAAAACATGATTTGGATGTTTAAAATCAACAAAACCAGGAGGTTGATCAACATAGATTTCCTCCTCTATATAACCATTAAGAAAAGCACTCTTTACATTCATTTGGAATAGTTTGAAATCCATTAAACATGTAAATGCAAGCAGTAATCTAATGGCTTCCAACCTTGCTCATAGGTTTTTTCATAGTCAATGCCTTCCTCTTGGTTGTAACCCTTTGCAACCAATCTAGCTTTGTTTCTGACTATGATGCCACTTTCATCAAGTTTGTTCCTAAAAATCCACTTGGTGCCAATTGGTTTGTGAGAAGAAGGTCTAGGAACAAGTTCTCATTCTTCATTTCTCTTGAACTAATTAAGTTCATCATGCATGGCAAGCATCCAATGTTCATCAAGTAATGTTTGATCAATGCTCTTAGGTTCAATTTGAGAAACAAAAGTCATATCACATCACAAATTCCTGAGAGAAGATCTAGTAGATACTCCCTTAGTTACTTCACCAATTATTGTCAAGGGAGGGATCTCTTGTTGTTCTCCAGTCCTTAGGCTTTTGTGTAGTTGTTGACTGATCAATCTCTTCATTTGATTCATCCTTTTCCTTCTCATTTGATCCATTGATTTTGACATTATCTTCTATAGGACATCATTATCACAACTCTTTTCCTCTTTTGAGGAGTTACATTCATCACAAATAACATGAACATATTCTTTTATGCATAAAGTTCTTTTTATTGAAAACTCTATATGCTTTACTTTGTAATGAATATCCAAGAAAGATAGCTTCATCAGCCTTTGCATCAAACTTGTCAAGAGACTCATTTCCATTGCTTAAAACAAAACATTTACAACCAAAGGCTCTAAGGTGTGAAACATTTGGTTTTATGCCTTTGTATAGTTCATAAGGAGTTTTCTTTAAAATAAGCCTTATGAGTAATCTATTTAAAGTGTAACAAACAGTACTCATTGCATCAACCCAAAAATGTTTTAGTAAATTTGTCTCATTAAGAAGAGTTCTTGTTCCTTCTTCAAGGGATCTATTTTTCCTCTGCACAACATCATTTTGTTGAGGTGTTCTTGGAGCTGAAAAATTGTGGTTAATTCCATTTTCTTCATAGAATTTTTCAAAATGCTCATTTTGGAATTCACCACCATGATCACTTCTTATTAAGATAATTTTGCAACCTTTTTCATTTTGAACAACAAGCTTGGCTAATTTTTTGAAAGCATTGAAAGCATCACTCTTGGATTTTAAAAACAAAGTCCATGTGAATCTTGAGTAGTCACCAACTATTATAAGCCTATAGTAATTGCCACCTAAGCTCATAGTTCTTGAAGGACCAAACAAATGCATGTGAAGCAATTCAAGAGGTCTTGAGGTGGAAACTGTAACGCCCGGCCACTTGCAGGATCAACGACTGTCCCTACATACCAACACAGGACTTTTCAGTGTGCTTTGTCCTCACTCACACACTTCCTGAGAAACTTCCCAGGAGGTCACCCATCCCAAGATTGCTCCAAGTCAAGCACGCTTAACTGTGGAGTTCTTATGTTATGGGCTACTGAAAAGTAGAAGCACCTTGTTGGTATAGGTAGTACCTGTTGATTTGAGGGGGAGCTACATGAAGATTCAAGTGAAGAATCAAGTAACAAAAGGCTTGGATGTTTTGGCTTTCAACATGGCTCAAGGAATGGAGATTGAAGCTTGTGATTTGATGTAAAAGGAAAGAAAGCACTATGGTGATCCAAGCTTTGAATACATATCATTCATATATCATACAAGCATTGCATCATATGGATTTTCAGTAATTGATTTGAAACTTAAGAAAAAGCCAAGTATTTTGGAAAAATAGCCTAGTACTGCTTTAATCGATTACTGCCTCAAGTGAATCGATTATTTTGTTCATAAGCTTTCTGGAAAATCAAACATGAACACTTTAATCTATTACTCCATCGGATTAATCGATTACATGAATCTTAGCATACTTAGAAATTAGCCTTGTAACTGGTTTAATCGATTACTGTAGTACCGTAATCGATTACATGCTTGTTTGGAAAATACAGTCACTCTGGCTTAATCGATTACCACTGATTGTAATCGATTATTTAGTTCAAATCATGGTTTGCACTCATACTGGCTTAATCGATTACCAAGGGATGTAATCGATCATCTTTCATAAACATCATTTGTACATAGGTCTGGCTTAATCGATTACTGCAGACCGTAATCGATTATTTTACATAAACAAAGTTTTGGTCAGTCTGGTTAAATCGATTACACGATGGGTTAATCGATTATTTGACCTGTTTACTGAACTCCTAAGCATACCAAAAGTCAGTTTAATCAATTACAGGGGCTTGGGGAGCGCTTTTAATCGATTAATTCCGTTACGAAAATTACTATAAATTGAATCCTTGCCTCTTGTGATCAACAACTAATAGAGATTGAGATTGAACTTAAACTTTTCGATATTCTGAGCTTTCTAAGGATTCACAAAGGCAATATTCTGGGTTCATTAAGTCTTGCTTCTATTGATTCATTCATGGGTCACTAAGGTGCTAGTGAAGCAAGCTTGTTCTGTTACAAAGGCTTAGGAAAGCACTTTTGCATAATTGGTTTGCATTCAACCTGAGGTTTTTCATTCATATGCATTTCATTCTTGGATCATCAGGTGAATTTTTTTCCTAGCTCTTTGTGAATGTTTAGTTTTCTGTAGTAACTTTGTAATTGTTGAATCTATTGTAAGAAGGTTTTCTTGCAAGTGGAGATAGTGTTTCTCCAAGTGGAGATAGGGTTTCTCCAAGGACAGCTGAGTAGTGTTCTCAGTGTGGATGTGGCTTCTAAGGATCTAATAGAGCTTTAGATCTCTGAACTTCATCTAGGGTTGATGAAGAGAAGCTTGTAATTACTTGTAAAAATAATATTTGCAATAGTGGAACTCTACTCTAGAGTTGAGTAGAAGAAAATGGATGTAGCCTCATAGGTTTTGAGGTGAACCAGTATAAATCTTGTGTTTTGATTTAAATTCTGCAGATTTGACTATACTTATGTGTACTCTGTTTTGCATGTGTGTTCTTGTGGCATAACAAGTCTTGGATTAATTTTGTGATAAAGATTATTGTTTGATTTTGTGATAAAGATCCAAAGGGCAATAAAACTCTGATTTGAAACTCTGATTTTCATCAAAGAAATTTTAATTTACCAAGACTAACCAATTCACCCCCCTCTTGGTTAAGTGTGAAGTGTTCCTTA
>PYAF01000486.1:517530-543505 GCA_007407185.1 Glycine tomentella | reverse complement strand
TACCTATTAAATCCTTTAAGTGTGCCTCACTGCACCGGCGATCACTCCCCGTCCTCATCAGCGCCCGAGATGTTACAGAAACAAAGTTTTTATTTTAAAAAGAGATCGTTGTTTGTTTTCCCTTTTGACAAGCATCACAAAGTTTGTCCTTTTCAAACTTATGTTTAGGTAAACCAATGACTAAATTTTTTCTAATAAGCTTGTTCATGTGATGCATGTTAATGTGACTAGCTCTCCTATGCCACAGCCATGATTCATCAATCTTACTTACTAGGAAGTTAACACTATGAATGAATGCATGTTCTATAGCAAGCAAGTAGATGTTCCCTTTTCTTTTTCCTACATGAATAACCTCACCAAATTGACCATCACATATCAAGCAGCAATTATCATTAAAGGATACCTTTAATCCTTTATCACATAGCTGACTTATACTCAGAAGATTGTGCTTTAGGCCTTCCACATAAAGTACATTTCTGATTTTGGTTTTAAAGTTGTCATCAATAATTCCTTCTCCTATTATCTTTCCTTTATTGTTATCTCCATAAGTGACAAATCCTCCATCCTTTAAAGTCAGATTTGTAAGCATGGACTTGTCACCCGTTATGTGTCTAGAGCATCCACTGTATAATTACCATAATGATGCTTTAGCTCTAAAACACATTTCTGATTCAGCACATGAGTCATCTTCATCAATTGTTAAAGTTAGGAAGACAAATACTTCTTCATTTTCACTTGATGATTCAGAAGTTGTTGAGGCCTTTTCTTCCCATGCAATGTAGGCTTTCTTTGGTTTTCCTTCTTTCTTTGCTTTCTTCTCACCTAATTGCTTCTTAAAAAATATAGGACATTTAGATTTAATGTGGCCTTGCTTACCACATTCAAAACAATTGTAGTTGGTGTTGTTGCTGTTGTAACTCCTTTTGTTGAACTTCCTGTTCTTGTTTTTCTTCATGAATTTGCTAAACCTTTTAACTATTAGGTTCATATTCTCATCACCTTCTTCTCCACTTGAGTCATAATCTTTTTCCACATTTGAGAATGCAGCTTTCAAGGTAATACTCGTCTATTTTTTGTTTGCATCTTTTGCATGTGTTAATTGAGACATTTCTAACTCATACTCAATTAACTTACCAAATAGTGCAGCCATAAACATCTTTGCTAGATCTTTCTTTAGATTCCTCAATCCTTGTCACCTTTGGTTTTCATGGTCTTGTTAAGCATATCAAGATCTTGATGTTTAATTCCTCGACATCAAATATCTTTCCAAGACCAAAAAGATGATTAACAATGTGTGTGAATCTGGTTTGGAGTTGAGATATGTTTTCAATTGTATTCATCTTGAACATCTCATACTCATGAATCAAGGCATGCTTCCTTAATCTTCTAACTTCATTTGTCCCTTCATGAGTAATTTCTGGAAAAGATTGAAGTGTCATTGAATTTTCTGGAAAATACTTATGAGCAATGTAATTGATTAATTTGTAATGTAATCAATTATCACAGAACGTCTATGTTTCAAATACATGCTAAGTAATTGATTACAACAAATCGTAATTGATTATCATAGGGAGACTTTTCTGTGACTTTGTGTAGTGTAATCGATTGACTTACTCTTGTAATTGATTAAAGTGTTCCGCAAAGCTTAAGTAATAGATTCACATTTTTTGGTAATTGATTAAAGCAGAGAAAAATAGTTTTTCCAAAAACTTAAACTTTGAACACTTTGGCTTTTTATGCAACCATGAAAACATTATGATCCAGAAAAGCTTTTTCACAGAACTTATGCTTTAATGAAAACATGGATGCAAAAACATGTATGAGCTTTTATGCAAAGGATCATAGGTAATCTCCCTTAGACATACACAAATTAAAACTACCAATCAATTGATTTGGCATGTAAAAAGCCTAAATACTTTGATGTCCAAGAGACTTAGCTTCTTGATCCTCTTGAACTCCCCCCGACTCTAACAGTTTGTTGAGTGTGTATTGAACTGATAGATTATTGAAAATGATTGTGGTTATTGTTATTGTTTTCTTGGTAATCATTGTCATCTAGTATTTTTAATCTTGTATAATAAACTCACCCTTGCAATTATGTATCGTGTGGTTGGTACCTGTGATGATCACAAACCTTCGTTTGTGGGAGCTAATGAGCAACAATAGGTGATGGTAGATTATTGAAAATGATTGTGATGATCACTCCTTTTGTTATCAACTCTTTCTTAGTTGGTTCCTTGGTTCTCTTTGATCGGGCATGTAAATCTCAGGCTTAGATTTATATAATAACTAAATTATGCTCTAACATGTGAATGATATTTAATGGTTTAAAATATACATACATACATATATATATATATATATATATATTTATTTACATATTTTTGCGTTGTTTGATGAATGTATTATCGCATAAAAATTTACCCTCATTTTTATAATCAAATTAATGGAGTTTTCATTTAAAATTGAAAATTACACGTTTAGAGAAGTGATATTGTAGCCATGAGGTGGGTCGTTACATATTCCACAAAGTTCTCCAAAAATGACTTAGGAACTTCACATCTCTATTACTTATTGTTTTTTTTTTAAATCCATGCAAGCGCACTACTTCTTTAAAGAAAAGATCAGCAATATGTTGCACCATTGGTTTTGGAACATGCAATGAAATTCACCATTTGTCTTTACCACCTTGAAACCGAGGTAATACTAGCACAAAATTCATTGAAACATCAGTCCAAGGGTGATTAGGCACAAGCAAAGGTGTATAGAAACCATGAGGCATGACTTTAGATTTTGCTTGATTACATGGTATGCACTTGTCACAAGCAGATTGCACATCATGCTTCATGCTAGGCCAATAAAAATGCTCATGTAGAATTTCTAAAGTTTTTTTCACACCAAAATGTCCCATCATTCTACCACTATGACTTTCTTTAACTAACATTTCATGCAAGGAACACACAGGTACACACAATTTATTTTTCTGAAACAAGAAACCATAATGTATATAATAGTTGCCAAAAGCATGTTTAGAACAAGAATCTCATACTACTCCTAAGTCAAAATCATTAGCATACAAGTCCTTCACAAACTCAAAACCAAGGAATTTAGTTCTCAAAGTAAGCAAAGCATACCTTCTGGACAAAGCATCAACCACTATGTTTTCCTTACCATTCTTGTACTTGATCACATAAGGAAGCATTTCAATGAATTCCAACCACTTGGCATGTATCTTTTGAAGCTTACTTGAGATTTTAGAAACTTCAAACTTTGATGGTCAAAATGAATTACAAATTCCCTTGGCCACAAATAGTGTTGCCATGTCTACAAAGCTCTTACCAAAGCGTACAACTCTTTGTCATACTTGGAATAATTCAATGTTGCCCCCATGAAGCTTTTCACTAAAGTATGCAACTAGTTTAGAGTCCTGCATCAGTACAACTCATATTCCAACACCAGAATCATCACATTCAATTTCAAAAGCTTTATCAAAATTAGGCAAACAAAAAAAAAAGGTGCATTGGTCAGCATATCTTTTTGACAAGTTCATTTAAGGGTGTAGCAAGTGAACTAAAGTTCTTCGAAAATATTCTAGAAAAACTTGCTAAACCATGAAAACTTCTTACCTCATTAGAATTCTTAGGTACATGCCATTCCCTAATTGCGTTAACCTTTTTCTTCATCCACACTTATTTCTTTTGAGCTAATGACAAAACCCAAGAACATAACAGATTGAGGGCAAAAAGAACACATTATAAGATTGACATACTATTTATTTTCTCTGAAAATAGTAAGAACATCATGCAAATGATCAACATGTTCCTCTAATGTTTTGCTATAGATCAAAATATCATCAAAATTCAACACAACAAATTTCCCAATGAAAGAACGCAAAACATGATTCATTAACCTCATGAAGGTACTGGGTGCATTAATTAAACCAAATGGCACCACCAACCACTTATATAAACCATATTTTGTTTTAAAAGTTGTTTTCTATTCATCACCTTCTTTAATGCGGATTTGATTGTAACAATCCGCCTCGTTTTCTATTCAAATTTTAATAAAGACTCCATTAATTTGATTATGAAAATGAGAGTGAATTTTTCACGATAATACCCTTATCAAACAACGTTCAAATACATAAATAAATACATATGTATGTATGTATGTATGTATGTATATTTTAAACCATTACATATCATTCACATATCAGGACATAATTTAGATATATATATATATATATATATATATATATATATATATAAGCTTGGGTTTACATGCCCAATTAAAGAGAATCTAGGAATCAGCTAAGAAAGAGTTAATAACAAAGGTCAACTCTCTCCCAAAATGAATTCCAACATTATCTTGGCGGCTCCAAAAAAAAAATCTTCCTCCAAGGTCATCTACTGCTGCTCATCTATTTCTACGAATGAAAGTTCGCGATCATCACAGGAACCAACCACACGGTACAAAAATTGCAAGGGAGTTTATTATACAAAATCAACAAGCACCAGATAACAACGATTAGAAAGAAAACAACAATAACAACCACAATCATTCTTAATAATCAATCAGTTCAACACACACTCAACAAACTAGTCATCCACTTTTTCTACAATTCAAATCATTTAAGCTTAGAATGATGCATGCACCTAACTCAACTCTCAGGATGCAATGTGGTACCATCCTCATGGAAATAGTTTCTCTAAGGAAAATGATGCAGTAGCTCGTCGAGGTCACTCTGTCGTGCACAGGTCGCTTACCCCCATGGTGATCAGCCCTGAATCTCAAGGGAGTTCCAAACAGAGTGATATGCCCCCAAGTACCCCCGGTACTTACGACCACAATTCTATTTCCAGTCATGCAATTATGAAGTATGAAACATGGGCACCATAAATGCATTGATCGTGGATAAGGACCAGAATTTTAAACAATCCCCCATGTACAAGGATGCTTAAAATTCGTAAACTCTTCCCTACAAGGATATCATTTAAGTCATGCACCCCCCATGTACATACACAACATACAACCATATGCTCATCAATGCACTGACCATGAATAGGGACCAAAACTTTAAACAATCCATTTTTCTCTCTAGGGATGCTTAAAATTCGTAAACCCTTCCCCACAGGGATATCCAGTCATGCACCCTCGAGGTGTATCCACAACATACAATGACATTGTCAACATCAACATTACCTCTCATCAATGTCATTATCAACATCAACATCATTTCATCTTAATGTCATCAACATCATTTTATTTCAATATCATCATCATAAACATCAATATCCTCTCATTTCAACATCATCAACCACATCAACATTATCTCATTTCAACATCATCAACCAGATCAATATTATCTCAATTTCAATATCATCTCGTTCATCCACAATCCATATTACCACGACACTGGTATTTTAGGAAAATTCTAAATTAAAGAGGAGGACTACGATATATAAAACACACTCTTATGCCCATTTAAAAAAATTAATAAAGAATTAAATAGGAAAACATATTATAAAATTTTGGGCAGAGTCTCCTCTGTAATTAAGACTTTTCCCAAAAATTCAATCATTACAAAAACAACATTATTCACAGTTTTATCCATCAATAACAAATTCATTGCATCCCCTTTAGTCAAAAACACAGTTTTTATTGAAAACCAGCACACCACAGGAACAAACATACATCAATAATAAGTATATCGCATTCAATTAGTTTAAAACAAAGTTTTTCTTGAAAATCAGCACACAATAGGGATAGGTATACATCTCTATAATTGGGTTCCCTGACCCCCAACTATGGCATCAAAAATTGTAACCAAATAATAAACTCCCCTTACCTATCTATCTCCCTCTGTTAGCTCCTAATAGCGTCATTTTGAAATCTCTCCAGTTCACATGCTTTGGCCCAAACGTAGAGCTCTATATGCCAAATTGATGAAGATAATTTAGTATATATTTCAAAGACAAGGTTAACATTAACATTTGGGGTCAAATACCCACGTAAATTTAAAAAGAGGCTAAAATGGTGTTTTGGGATTCCACATCAAAGAGACACCATTTTAAAATTCCGATCACACCAACGTGACCGGGGCTCAACGAACGTCACAAAAATGAAGGAAACTTTACAACCTATTTTCAAAGGGTTTTCAAAGGAATTGTAAAAACACCCAATAACGGTACCCAAATCACAAGAGATATCAAGAGAGGCTTTAAATTAGCTAGGAGAATACAAGGAAACCATGGTTACCTCAAAGAAACCAAGAAAGGAGGATTGGAGGCTCCCCGATCCTCAAAGGAGTTTTAAAGTGTTCCTCTCCATGCGATGGTCCAACGACAAGAAATGGTGGCTCGTGGCGGTCACCGGTGGCTGTGGGTGGTGGAGGAGGATGGGGAGGGGTTAGGTGGCTGTTGAAGAAGAGGAAGACCATAATTTTCATGTTTTTCACGCTATTGCACCATATATAACTGACTTGACTTGCCTAGGCGAATTTTGGCTCGCTTGGGTGAGCTGACCCAAATTTGAAATTTCGCTGCTTCTGTGAAAAATTAATATCTCGCACTTAAGATGTTATTTCGCCAATCCCAACGGTCAAAGGTTACTCATGTGGGTTAGGAGCCTACCTGTAAAATTGGAAGGTGATCCAACGATTAACCAATCCAAAATTGTGGTTTTACTAAAATAGGTTTCGGGTCAAACTCGAAATCATACAATTTTAACGCATCTCAAACAAACTCCACATAACTTAACATCCACACTATGCAATTGCACAAGGATAATTTACACAATAATTCAAATAATCTAAAGTAATCAAATAATCAAATAACACAATAAATACATCAAACATCCATTTTCAGTTATCGAAATTTCAGGGCGTTACAACTCTCCCACCCTTTTAGAAATTTCGTGCTCGAAATTTACTTGATTCAAACAAGGTAGGATAGGCTTCTCGCATCTGACTCTCTAGTTCCCATGTTGCATTCTCTTCTTATGCACCTCCCCTAATCACCTTGACCAAGGGAACCTCTTTCCCTCTTAAATGCTTTGTTTGTCGATCCTCGATCCTCAAAGGTTTCATATGTCAAGTTTTCATTTACTTGGACGTCATCTAATTCGACTACATGAGAAGGATCATGGATATATTTACGGAGTTGAGACACATGAAAGATATTGTGGAGGTTAGAAAGGGATGGGGTAATGCAATTTGATATGCCAGAGGGTCTACTCTTTTGATAATTTGGAAGGGACCAATAAAACGAGATGTTAGTTTTCGGGATTTGAAGGCTTGACCAACCCCATTCCACGGAGTGACTCTCAAGAATACATGATCACCAACCTTGAATTTTAGGTCTTTCCTCCTATTGTGCTAATAACTCTTCTGCTTACTCTGAGCAGTTCTCATTCTCTCATGGATCAACTTGACCTTCTCAGTGGTTCGTTGTACCACTTCAGTTTAATGTGAAGTTCTCTCCAGGTTCTAGCCAACACAAGGGTGTCCTACACCTTCTACCATACAGAACTTCATAGGTAGCCATGCCAATGATAGAATGAAAACTATTGTTATAGGTGAAATCTATCAATGGTAGAAAACTCTCCCAACTACCCTTTTGTGTTGGAGAAGGATGGGGAGGGGTTGGGTGGCTATTGAAGAAGAGGAAGACCAGAGTTTTTGTGTTTTTTATGTTGCTGCACCATATATAACTGACTTGACTCGCCCAAGCGAATTTTGGCTCGCCTGGGTGAGCTGACCCAAATTTGAATTTTCACTGTTTCTGTTAAAAATTAATATCTCCCACTTAAGATGTTATTTTTGAACTAGGAGATTGGGTCTAGGTTCATATGAGGAAGGAAAGGTTTCGTTCTCAAAGAAAACCCAAGTTGCAACCAAGAGGAGATGGGCCTTTTCAAGTCCTAGAAAATATAAATGACAATGCTTACAAGCTGAACTTGCCAAGAGAATATGGTAACATAAGTGCTACCTTTAATGTGGCTGATCTATCTTTGTTTGATGTAGTTAATGGATCAGATTTGAGGACGAATCCTTTTGAAGAGGGAGGGAATGATAGAGGTGCAACCAGCCTTCTCATGATCCTTTACATGGGATTGGAGGTCCTATGACAAGGTCCACGGCTAAAAGGATGAAGCAAGTATTGCAAGGTCTGATTCAAGAGATCAAAGAGAAGAAGACCAATGTGAATTAAGGGTTGAACCTAATTAGGTCACTTTCCTACAAATTGATGAAGGTGCTTTGTGGCCAACTTGAAGAATCACTTTGGGAAGCCCAATTTACAAGACAAGAAGCATCCAAGGGCTAAGTTGATTAATTTTGGTGGACTATTAATATTGGGTTCATTAGATAATAACTAAGTCTAATTTCAATCATTTTATTTGTAATTTTCATACTATTTTTTAGCTGATTTTTCTGGTGACTTTTCATTTTCTCTTAGCCTTAATAAATGCTTTCTAGAATGCCCCAGGTCATTTAGTGGCTAGTGGGAATTTATTTTCAAGTTTATTGTCATTTATTTTCATTTAGTGGCATGCAATTAGCAATGCATTTGGTAAATGGATATTAGTAGGAATTTATTATAGCATTTCAAAATTAGGCTATAAATAGGGAACTAGTGTACTCTCCAAAGGCAGAATTTGAAGATTAATGAAATTTGAGAGTTTCTCCAATTTGTGAGAGTGTTTCCTTTGCTCTTGGTTAAGAACTTGATAGTACTGGTTCTGCCGGCAGGTCACAATTAAGGTCACGATCCTTTTGATAACTTTGGTTTTATTGGCAGGTCGCGGTTAGGGTCAAGTTCCTTTTTTTATACCTATTTTCAAGATGATCCTAAGTGTTCTCTTATCATTTGAAATTAATCAACTCAGCCCTTGGATTCTTCTTGTCGTGTAAATTGGGCTTGTAACACCCTGAAATTTCGATAACTGAAAATATATGTTTGATCTTGTTACGAATTCTATAAATGGGCTTAGTGATAAGGCCCATTAAGGAGTAGTGGACTATTGACGTTAACTAAAAGTGAGATCGTGGACCTTAACAACTTCAAAGATCATGATACCGAACGGTTAGAGATCTCGGTTGTGATTATCGGGAAAAATTTGCAACTGACCAAGAAGCAACCAGTCTTTACCACCACGTTCTGAGGTGCCGGGAAGAGGAGAATTACCACTTGGCAATCAGAACGCAGTTCACCATGAAGATTTACACGTGACTAATGCAGTTTCAGACTCAACCTCGTCTCCTGCTCCAATGGGACGAGCAATCCGTGATGCTCATCAACTGAACCCGATTCATCATCTAGTGGCTATAGCAAGGCACGAATCAGAGCCGGTTGAACGATTAGTGAGTAGTGCTCTAAATTCGATCATGGCTCGAATTGAGAGTATGGAGAAAAGATATGTCCTTCAAAGGAAGAAGGATATTAGAAACATTATGCTCCAGATTCAGGAACGAAACGAGGAATGGAAACGTGAGGAAGAACAACGTATACAACACATGGAACAACGTCTCAGGAATGTAGAGACCCCGGACCATAACTAGAATCATGGACGTCAGAATAGTCATGCAGCTAGGAACAAGACGAGTCTCCAGGCACATCAGGTCCTGGTTGTTCCTGCAAATTATCCTGGTAATTCAGAAGAACCAGTTAGCCGATTTGAAATCGGGGGATCATCTCAAGTGAACCTTCGGAATGACAACTCGGTGCGTCATGATAGTAAGAACGTGGACAATGCACAACCGGTAGTTCCAAATCAACCAATGAACCTTGGGATGAAGAAGCCAGCACACTAACCCCGGATGGAAGACCAAAATCTTGCCATTGAAGCTACATCCCAGCTAAGGAGGGAATGAGGAGTATATGAGAGGAAATACAGTAGAGGACAACACAACAATAGTCCTTTCACTGATGAGATAGTTAATGCCCGGTATTTAGATGATTTTGATGGTTCCTTTCTGTCAAAATATGATGGAACCAAGGATCTACAGGTGCTTCATCGATATGCAGATGTGTGTTCGAGGAATCGACGAGCCGATAATCTCTCAAATTTTTGCCACTACTCTAACTGGAGCCGCCCATACATGGTTTCATACTTTGCCTCCGCGGTCGATTCGTAACTCTGAAGATTTTGGCCAGAGGTTTTTGCTTAATTTCGCGACCAGCAAAAAACAACCGAAGTCCGAGTTCGCACTCGGTAAGATACGATAACAACCCGGAGAAACGTTACAGTTATTTGGACCATTTTAAAGAAGCAGCGTTGCAAGTACAAGGACTAGAGGAGCAAGTTCATGTTTACCTCATTTCAGCCGGGTTAAATGGATCATCCCGATTTGCGAAATCCATATATATCACCCGGTGAAGTCGTTGGTGGAGTTTCAAACCCAGTCGAAGAAGTATTTAGAGTTGTAGCATATGGAAATCGTGAATGCAACCGGCAGAGAGAAGGAAAGGAGCCCCAGAAGGAGGAGTCCATTGCCAAGGGGCCGACAACACCCGAGAAATCCAAATAAAGGCAGGAATATGGAGTCCAAATTCAGATTGTGGAAGTATGAACACAAGTATGAAAAATAAACACCATTGAATGTATCCCAGTCACAAGTGTGGAGGGAGGTAGCGTTGACAGACGTGAAGAAGGTGGAGCGGCCTCGTCCATTGTACAATAAGGTTGGGGTGGATAAATCTCGGTTCTGTGAATTTCATAATGGACCGGGACACACCACTGACCAGTGTTGGGATCTTCGAGATGCTATTGAAAAATTTGTCAGAGAAGGAAGGTTGAGGCAGTATGTGATAAAGACCCAGGGTCGCAGAAACAAGCACAAGGGAGAAGAAGCCGAACCCGGGAAGGAAAAGGAAGACAAGAAGAAAAGACATAATGATGATGACGAGTTCCAAGAGCCGGAATTTGAATGTAACGTTATATCCGGAGCCTTGGGAGGAGGAGGAGGAGATACAACCAATCAGAGATGAAAGTACTTGAAAGAAATTCTTTCTGTAAGGGAGCAGCCCAAGTTTAAGGGGAAAGCTGGCGAGCCGAAACCTCCTATTTTATATTTTACGAAGGAAGACATGGAAGATGTGGTGTCGGGCAGACCCTGTGAAACAGCAGGAAGAGGGCCACCCAAACTAGGAAGTAGCCTGGTAGCCTGCCTCATAGCGTGAAGGCTGAGAAGGACCCTCAACTTCTTATGACCTGACATCCCAACACCATCATCTTGTTTTCTCTTAGCCAAAACAGAGGAAGGGATGTTGGGGGAAGCCTCAACAATCTCAGCACCAATAGGGCCAACCCTAGCAATAAAATAAAAGAAACCCTTAAAAGGAATCAATTATTAAGCACATGATTACCTCCCACCACCAATGCCACTCGAAGTTCCTCTACGTGGTGGTGCGCCACAACTCAGTTGGGACCCACTGTTTCGTTGAATAAGAGCAGTATTAGAAGTGTGAAACACTTAAGGTGCTGGTTAGTGCTTAACTGAATGCATGAGTTGCAGGATCAGCCTAGCTTATGTATTTGGGGTAATAGTGCCAGGTTGGTTGCATGAGATGCACCACTAAGTGACAAGGAGTTGTCAACCTGATGCTAATAGAAGGTATGAGATACTGTTGGTAAGGATCAACCCATTATTTAGTTTAATTTTGCGGTCTCAGACGAATATTAAAATAAATAATCGTACTCTTAATCCCACTAAGGTGATTTTAAGATAAAATAACCCTAAGTCAAAATAACAAGGGTCATTGACTTAGATAAAATAGTGGGAGGGGCATATTATTTAAAGTCTTTAATGATTTGTTCTTATTTTATGACAATATATTGATTAGTTTATCTTTACATCTTCTCAGTTAATAGTATGACTAATCAATTGTCACTGCGCTCTATTCTCGATACGAATAAACAAAACGGTTCAAATTTTACGGGCTGGTATCGGAACCTGAGAATTGTTCTTAGGGCCGAGAAAATTGCTTATGTCCTAGAAGATAATTTACCCATAGCTCCTAAGGAAGGGGAAGCTGATTATGAGTTTTATGATATGGAAGCTCATAAGCAGCACATGAATGACAATACAATGGCAGTATGCATCATGCAAATGGATACCTAGATTCCATGGATTTTGAATCCTATGGACAATGTGAATCTTGTCTATATGGGAAAATGACTCGTCACAAGCCCAAAAGGCTTAAGAGTCATAGGACTAGTGAGTTATTAGAACTCATTCACTCTGATGTTTGTGGCCCAATGTCTATAGAGGCTAAAGGAGGATACTCCTATTTCATTAGCTTTACGGATGATAAATCGAGATTTAGGTATGTTTACCTGATGAGATATAAATCCGAGGCCTTTGAAAAGTTCGAGTAGAGGAATGAAGTAGAGAAACAGCGTGGAAAAATGATTAAGGCATTATGATCAGATCGTGGTGGTGAATATCTGAGCCATGAGTTTCAGGATTATCTGAGAGAGAATGGAATTCTCTCGTAGCTTACTACACCTTACACACCACACCAAAATGGTGTTTCCGAAAGGAGAAACAGAACCTTGTTAGACATGGTCAGGTGTATGATGAGTGAGACTCAACTTCCAAAATAGTTTTGGGGATAATATGCCTTAGACACAGCAGCATACCTTCTAAATAGGGTATCGTCTAAATCTGTTCAAACCACTCCATATGAGATATGGAATGGTAAGAGACCCAACCTGAGTTATCTCAGAGTATGGGGATCGCCAGCATATGTCAAATTGTTGACATCAGACAAGCTTAGTGCTAAAAGCACTAAATGTCTATTTGTGGGTATCCAAAAGGTACTAAGGGAGCCAGTGGGAGTAAAATTGATCTTGAAGAAGTTCAAGGACCACAAGAACAGATTGAGGAACCCGAGTCTGCACCGCAGGCGACTTTCTCCAATGGAGAAGTAAAAACACACAACTTCGTAGGTCTACTAGGGTCATCCATCCACCTGAGAGGTATGGGTTTGTGATTGAGAATCAAAAAACCGTAGAGGATAATGAACCAAGTAACTATGAGGAGGCAGTCAAGGACGTTGACTCCTCTCAATGGCTAGAAGCCATGAAATCTAAAATAGATTCGATGTATCAGAACAAGGTATGGACCTTGGTTCCACAACCGCAAGAAAAAATTCCTATCGGCCATTAGTGGGTCTTTAAGAGAAAGACTGATGCATAGTAAAAGAAATCATGAGATGATTTGCCTTTAGAATCAGTAAAATTGGTGACTCCCTATTTCGTATTAAAGCGTACCCTAGACCGCAAGGGCTGATACGTTTCCTTACCCTGGTTTTATGGGAAGGTAACCGAGATGAAAGGAAATACTTACGGAAACCAAATAGATTTAATAGGATGATCTTGTCATTTACCTAACTAGTTCTAGGGCAACAAAGCATTGCTAGTGCTTTGTGTTTTCATTAAATGGGTAGTGGCCTTGTTGGGCCCAAACTCATTTATGTCAGTAGCTATGTTGGGCTAATGGGTCAACCACTAATACTTTATTGTCATGACATTATAGCATTAAAGGTTTTGGGCCTAATAATGGTTGTTGGCCCAAGAAGGAGTTTGGATACCTAATAATGGTTGTGAGCAATTTTTACTAGAATTGAAGTCAATTTATGAAAAACTCTAGAATGCCATTATTCAATATTATCTTTAGGTAGAAGAGTTCAAATCAAACTTGACTTCTTTTCAAGGAATGCCATGTGTAAAGAAATGCATGAACTAGAATATTCTTCTTCATTTAAAGGTGACATATGTATCCAAAAGAAGCCATATAATTTTCTCTTCTTTAAAATAAAATGAAATATAAGATAGAAGGAGAAAAAGGGAGATAAAAATTTCCCCTTATCTAAGCCAAAGTTCACGTGAAAAGTGGACAAGGAGAAAGGGCTAAAAGTCATATTTTGATGCAAGGCAACATGAAATGGAGCAAGATCTTCTCCTTTTCTCTAGAGTCCACGTGAATAAGCAAGAAAAGTGGAGAAACTTCATGAATTTGGACAAGTGTCTGGACACTTGTAAAGTGGTGGCCAAGTGGAAAGGTAAGTCATTATGGTGTATGAGATATTTTTCCATAAAGTAAAGAGTTAATAATGAATATAGTTAAAACCCAAAGGAATAAGAAGAAACTAAGTTAGGACATAATGAAACGAGGAGAAACTAAGCTAGATTGAAACTAAATTAGTTGGAAGGGCAAATATGTCCTTGAATAATTAATTATTTTCCAAGTACTATATAAAGGGTGGTGACCACCTTGCTTGGAAATCACTTTCAAGACATTCCTTCTACCTCACGTGAAGTACTCTCCCACATCCCTTTCATCCTTTCATTTTCAAAAGTTTAAATCAAATAGAAAAGACCCCACCATGATAGAAAGAATCACGTGTAGAAGAGCTAGCTAGGAGGAAGTAAACAAGCGTAGCAAAAAGGTTATAAGGTAGGTATAGGGAGGTTTATGCTAAATATAGTTTAAGTATTGCTTTTGTTCGAATAAGTATTTATAGAATCTTATTATTTCTATGGAAAACAAAGCTTGCACACCATGTGTTTGATGAATTGTCTCAAACAAATAAAGATAGTTTGAGTGTGTCTTGTTCAAATAGATGTTTGAATTTCATGTGTTGTTGAGTGTTTCTATGAATTTCTATGAAATACATGTGTTGCTTAGTGTTCCATGAATCCTTATGAACTTCATGTGTTTCCATGAATTTTCTATACAAGCTGAATTCTATACTTGAATTCTATTGAATTTCTAAGTAAAGTATGTGAGATAGAATTTGAAGACTGATGCTTAAAATAAATATGAGATGATAAAATAAATTATACATGAAAATGAATCAGTCTTATATGTCTCATATGCATATGCCCGGTGGGGGTTAGTCTGCGTTATTTGCCTCAAGAGGAGGTGTGTCAGATAGCTACAGGAACTGAGTTCGAGTGTTCAGACAAAAGGAGTCTGAGCTTGAAAAAAAGAATGACACTTATGCAAATAACCAAGAGGGGGTGAATTGGTTTTACCTCAGAGTTTTTAAAATTTAAAACAATTTTGTACACAGCGGAAGACTTTGAAAGAAGGATCGTATCTTAACCAATTAGAATATCAAACTTTTAAAATCAACTTTTATCTCAATCAACCCACTCTTGAGATTCACACAATCTTGTGATGTTAACAAAAATTAATACTTCAAAAACAATATGAATATGAACAGAAAATTACAATTACACACAAGATTTATACTGGTTCACCTCTCAATCCCGAAGGCTACATCTAGTTTTACTTCTAATCAACCTTGATTAGAGTTTCCACTATAACAAAATGAATATCTTTACAAGCAAACACAGATCTCTTTTACCCACCCTAGGTAAAATTCAAAATCTAAACCTATAGACTTCTCAAAAGATCTAAGAACTAGAGATCCCCTGTTTGTTCTTCCCACTAGATACCTATCTAGCAATGCTTTAAAAATACAAATTGTTATATCAACAACCAACCAACAAAACAAACAATTTCTATACAAAGCAACAAAGAAATTGATTAAAGAAAGATATCACCTGAACATCCTCAGTGAAATAAATGAGTTTAAATGATCAAACCATACTGAGAATGAATGCCATGATCTTTCTTGATGATTTCTTTTTGACAAATAAGGCTTTAGCAAAAACTAATCATGAAAAGATGACTCAACGCATGATATTCTTCATGATTCTTGAAACCAAATCAATGAATGTTTCTAAAGAGCCTTGGTGCTTTTGAAATCTCCTGAAAGTGTGTTTACAAGGCTTACTTCGTAAAACTAAAAGTCTCTTCTCACTTAATGAGTTGCATCTATTTATAAAAAACAGAAATAACTGACTGTAATCGATTATTTCTAAGGGTAATCGATTATTTTAACAAATGTAATCGATTAAAGTTCCAAAATAATCGATTAAAGTGTTCATGTGAAATCTGGAAAAATTCTTAAGAACAAATAATCGATTAACTCATTGCATAATCGATTATCACAGAGGATCTGGATTTTGTGAAGCACTGAAGTAATCGATTAATACTCAAATAATCGATTATCACAAGGAGTGTGAAAAACGTATCAATGCTCATTTAATCGATTACAATACTCTAGTAATCAATTAAACCAGATAAACTTTCTTTTGAAAATTATGCAGATGGACAAATAATCGATTAATCCGTCACGTAATCAATTATCACAGAACGACTTAACAAAGTCAGCTGAATATAATCGATTACAAACATTTGGTAATCGATTAAAGTGTTCATATCTTTAAATGCAGTTATGTAACCAAGCAATTAATCGATTAAGTGCAATCAGTAATCGATTAAAGCAGTGAAAATCACTTTTTATGAAAACTTTAAAGCTTTAATGTCATGCCAAATGATTCATGGAATGTGTGTGACCTAATCATGAATTAATGAGCTAATGTATGCATGACTTATTCAGTTTATGTGAGGAATGAGAGATTATATCTTTCTTGAACCAAGCCTTTAAACAAAGTACATATGCCATCAATTTGAGTGGGCATGTAAAATCAAAACTTAAGATAAAGCTTGACTTGATTCTTCATGATCTTCCTTAACCTTTGCATCATATCTAACAATCTCCCTTTTTTTGATTTGAGCATGCCAAATACTCAATTGATGCTTCTTAGGAAGAAATTGTTAATCCTAAAAACTTTCTCAGCATTTGCACGGATCAAGTGTTATAGAAAAGCAAGTAAAGTACATACACTGATACAAGCATTTCTAGTTTTACTCATACTCCCCCTGACTTTAAGATTTCCTCAGTTGATTAGTCAATGTGTTTCATTTTCAATTTCCATTATCAATTATTTATATATCAAATTCTTATACTCATCAATTTTCATATTAATATCAATTTTTATACTCCCCCTATTTGGCATATCAAATTAAAATCATAGAATAGAATTGAAACAAGGAAACTGAATTCATTAACCATAGTCATGAAAGGGTACATAGGAGTAAACGAAAATTAAACATAGACAGAACAAACTAAAACAGAAAATGACAAACTTAAACAAAGTAAACTAAAACATAATGAAATCAAAACATAGTAAGACTCAAGCATCCCTAGACTCATCTCTAAAGATTCTGTCATCAATGTTCTTCATCCTAAGCTTGAGTTCATCAAGAGATGTATTCATCTCATCTCTTTGCTCATGGTGGAGGGAAAATAGAGCATCCATTTTCTGAATCATTATAGATTCAAATGGAGAGTATTGTGGTTCAGCGGGTGCAGGGTCCTCTTGTTCTTCAGCTTCTCCTAACAGGTTGCCTTCTTCATTACCTTCATCTTCACCTTCTTCTTCATTCATAGGCATAGGCTGTCCAGCCATTTGCCAGCCGTAGGGGGTCTTGATCATCCCAAGCTTAGTGAGATGCTTTTCCTTAATTTGACTATTGCTACCATTAGTATCATCCATTACTTCATTTGATACATCAACTTGAAAGTAGTCAATAAAACGGGATACCAAAACAGCATAAGGAAAAGGATAGTTCGCTAGCCTTTTGGATTTTTGCATGACTTCTTGGATAATCATGATCCAGTTGAGCTTAATCCCTTTCTTCAGCCCATATACAACCTGAAGATCATCATCCGTTGCTTGAACGTGATTGGTAGTGCGAGGGGTGAGAATGTAGGTGATGATGTAGTGAAGCAAATGGTCTTCATGCGTCATTGGTCCGGTGCTTAATCTCAGTCGCACATTCATGTGTGGATCAATCAACATACTTCTGTAGGTTTCCATCTTATTGTAGCCTTCATGCGTCATTGGTCCTAGGCTTTTTTATGATTTGTTTATGTGTCTGTGCTTGGGGGTGAACCAGGGTAAGGGAGGATCTCCCAGAACCCTGAGTTTACTGAGATGTTTATCTCACCCCTGTTGTGGGTTGTGGTTTTCAGGTGCTTCTAGAGGAGAGGAGCTACCACCAGACAGGAGGCCCTAGCTGAGTGTGCTGGAGTGGTCATGGGCTCCAAATGAAGACTAGAAGAGTTCTTTTTTTTTTATCTTTGTGTTGTTTTTCCCGGTGTAGGGGTAGGCTGTGTGTACACCCATTGTTCTGTACATATTTATGTTGTATAACCACAGATGTGGTCTAGTATCTGTTGTGTATATGTACAGACCCTGTTGTTGTATGTATAGTATGAGGTTCCTCCTGATTGTGGATGTTGTTTTTTTCATGTTCATCTGGACCAACAAGGGCAGTTTTTATATGTGTTATGATGTGGTTTTATATTCCATGCATAATGAAATCAAGAAATTCGATTCTATCGCTTCCGCACCGCTTTTATATAACGCTGATAGCGCGGTTATGATATTATTGATGATAACACGTCCGAGGTGTTACAATGGAGGATCAATAGACACAGCTTCCTCAAAATGCTTGTTGGATTTTTGCTTCTTTTTCTTTCTATTTTTCCTTTCGGTTTTGGAAATTTCTGGATCAAACTGAGGTGTATCTGTAGAAGACTTACCTCGCATAAAGTGAAAGGATGAAAACTACAAGATTCTGTTAAGCACCGAGGTTTAATAACAAGAAAATTTATATACAAAACAAGAAAATAAAGAACAAGAATAAATTCTACTAAACTTGAAATTTAAACAACTAAGTAAACGAATCAAATCCCAGGCAACGGCGCCAGAAACTTGTTAGGATTTTTACGGCAAGCGCACCGTGTTATCGTTGCAAGTTACAAAATTTATAGAGTTCGTCTCCACAGGGATTTGTGTTTACTTTGGCTAGTTTAAATCTTTACCAGTTTTAGTAGGCTATGTATAGATGATTAACGCGAAGGTTCATTTGTGTGATATTGTAACACACAGATAAAATTACGGAAGTAAATACGGAAGAAAATAAACGAGTTCAAGTCAAGGAAATGTAGGATTGGATTTTGTCTTACTTATCCCTTCGATTAATTCTACCTATGCATTATTTTTCTATTCTTTTTGACGCACACACTTAAGTAACCATAATTCGATTCCTCTCAATTAAAGTCCTAAGGATATTTTACTAAATATCGATCCCTCGCATATTTAATTAAATACTCAAGCATTAAGATCATATTCACGTGTTTAATGCCATCAAAACATTATGCCCTATTCTTAGCAATGTAACATAATGAGTAAGTTCATTCAGTTCAAACCCTAAGATTACTTTCCAGTCTTACTTAGGATTTAAGTTCGTGATACTAGTGATCAAGTAGAATCAAGCATTAAGCGCCGAATGAAATTACCAACAAGAAATAGAATGATGCATAAATAGAAATTAAAAGAGCATAGGGATAAGAAGAGTACGTCCACTTCCTCCTTTTACATTTAATCACAAGATGTTCTTCAATCCTTCAAGGCATGTTGAAAGCTAAAACTTGAACCTTGAACCAATGTTTGCTTATGCTTCAAGCAGCTCCCCCTGAAATCAACAATTAAGAGTAAAGACTCTTCCCGTGGCCTTCAGGCGTCCAGTTTGATTATTCAGATCTCCACCATTCTACTCTTTCTTGGGATATGGACAGTCTCTTTGAATGTGACCTTTCTGTCTACAGCTGAAACATGTCTTGTCTTTATTCACACAATTTGAAGAGATATGGCCTAGCTTACCACACTTGAAACAAATTATCTGAGTCAAAAAAGTAGTGGGCTTGCTACTACTACCACTAGAAAACCTTGCAGCAACATTCCTTTGATTATTGGGACGATTACCATATAGCTTGGGAGGGGTCGAGTATGGTTTTCCATGATTTTGAGATCCATTTTTCTTGTTCTTCATTGAGCCTGTATTCCGATAATACGCTGCCCTATCTCGAGAGTCTTCATCCCATATCCTACACATGTTAACCAACAGTGGAAACTGATGAACACCTTGATAATTCACAGCTTGCTTTACCTCAGGTCACAAGCCATTCAAAAACTTCACACACTTTGAGCTTTCACCATCTCTTCCTTGGTAATGAGGAAAGTACCTCACCAACTCTTCAAACTTAGCTATGTATTCAACCACAGTCATGCTCCCTTGCTTAAGATCTAGGAATTCCATCTCCTTCTTGTTGCTAACATCTTCAAGAAAGTATTTCTCCAGAAATACCCTCTTGAAGGTTTGCCAGTCACTGCTTGACCTTTAGCCTCCAAGCATTGGCGAGTGTTCTCCCACCAATACTCAGCTTCTTCTACCAGAGTGTAGGTACCAAAAGAAACCTTTTACTCCTCCGGACATGCCATAACTTGGAAGATTTTCTCAATCTCCCGTATCCAGTTCTAAGCACCATCAGGGTTGTATCCTCCATTAAAAGTAGGGGGATTGTTTCGTTGGAAGCGATCCAACCCTTGATACTCAGCAACTCCAGTAGTTTCTCCTCTATTATGATTCCCTATAGCTTGGGCTAAAGCTTGGGAGAATCAGATGATGCACGATCATTCCGTACAACCATCACTCCCAAAACATCCCAGGAAATGAGAACATGGAAGGAATACACACAAGAAAAAGGAAAAGGAAAAAAAAATTTCTCACCTACTACAAGTCCCTACTTAATTACTATTGAGAGTTGATGCCTCGAGAAATCACTCCTCTACAACCGTTCTCTCACTAAACATTAATGTTCATTCTCCAACCTTTTGTATTCCTAACTACTTGCTATAGTGCCCCATTGCACTTCACAAATTATCTAGATGACTAGTCTGATAGCCCATGACAAGGCATTGGAACTCATGGTATAACAAACATCATGAATACAAACGTATTATGACAACACTAACAAATCTCCACATTCCATGTAAAACAACAATGTGCGTAAATCTCAAACACAAACAACCCAAGGAACTACAAAATAGTCTAATACTCAAATCAAACATTCAACAAGCAAACACAAAATGCACAGAGAAACACAACAGACTCACAACTCATTGACCGAAAAGGTTCGACCTGCTCTGATACCACTAATGTAACGACCTGCCTCGTCACTACGATATCACTACTCTAAACTTAAAATTTTCAAATTTTAAATTAAAACTCTATTAATTTGATTGTGAAAATGAGGGTAAATTTCTTGTGATAATACATTCATAAAAAACGCACAAATACGTAAATAAATGTATGTATATATATATAAATATATTAAACAAATACATATCATTCACATGTCAGAACATAATTCAGTTTTTACACACACACACACACACATATATATATATAAGCTTGAGATTACATGTCCAATCAAAGAGAAACAAGGAACCAACGAAGAAAGAGTTTATAACAAAACACAACTCTATCAAAATAAATTCCAATGTTATCACGTTGGCTTGGCGGCTCCAACAAAAGGATCTTTCTCCAATATCACCTACTGCTGCTCATCTGCTCCCACGAACGAAGGTTCGCGATCATCACAGGTGGCCACACAATACAAAATTGCAAGGATGAGTTTATTATACAAGATCAACAATCACCAGATAATAATGATTAGCAAGAAAACAATAATGATAACCACAATCATTCTCAGTAATCAACCAGTTCAACACACAATCAACAAACTAGTCATCAACTTTTTCCACAATTCAAATCAATTATGCTCAGAATGATGCATGCACCTGATTCCACATGATGATGATGTTGAAATGAAATAATGTTGATGATATTGAAATGAAATGATGTTGATGATGATATTGAGATTCAGATGATATTTATGATGACATATATGAGAGATGATGTTGATGTTGATGATGTCATCATGTTGTATATGTACATGGGGGTGCAATGACATGTTGGATATCCCTGGGAGGAAGATGATGAGTTTAAGAATGTTAAGCATCCCTGGAGATGGAAAAGGGTTGCTTAGAACTGTGGTCTCTATCCACGGTCAGTGCATTGATGGGCTCATGTTTCATACTTCATAATTGCATGGAAATATAATGAAGGCAGTACGTACCTGTGGTTTTTATGAGGATAAAAATGCGGGTACTAGGGGGCATGTCACTCGGTTTGAAACTCCCTTTTGACTCAGGTTGATCACCATAGGGGGAGTGGCCAGTGCACGACAAAGGGACTCGGACAAACTACTGAATCATTTTCCTAAGTGAGAGGCTATTTCCTGAGTGAATGGTACCACATTGCATTTTGAGAGTTGGGTCATATGGGTGATAAGTGCCATATTTTAGTTATTTCCAAGATTATAATGTTGGCACTTATCTTTTGATTTTAATAATTTCTCTTATAAACTTGTCCTAATCCTAGTTGTTTTATATTTTGTACATATATAAATGTTGTTGTTCACATTTTGGAAGATTCATTCACTCAATTTCGATGTTTCGATAGGTATCAAGTGTATCTGTGGCATCCGAAACAACCAAGACTCTGAGAAGAGGGCAAAAAGGTCAAAAGAAGAATTTTTTGGAAGCCAAATTCGCCCAGGCTAGCAATTAGCTCACCTGGGCGAGTTAACCTTTCTTCACAGCTAAGTCACAACTAGCTTGGGCGAGTAAATCATGAGTAAATAACTCGCCTGCGCAAGTTAGCTTTCTTCAGCAATAAGTTTCAGCTCGCCTTGGCGAGTTTTGCTGACCTGCTCCACCTTTTCCTATAAATAGTCATGCAAAGGAAGCCATTAAGGAGGGTAGAAGGTGAGGAACAACTTAGAAACATAGAGAGGTGAGAGAAGAGGGAAAAGGAGTGGACACTTTGCATAAATGGGCCGGGGATTGCCACCTTTGTCATGTCTTTTGTTGATCTCTCTTGCTTTACACAATGAGCGGTTAGTTTCTCCAAAGGATTTGATATTTGATATGTATGAATCTTTTCTACTCATTATTGGTAATTTCATTCAGTTCTTAATGCTTGATTCTACTTGATCACTAGTTTCATCAAATTGGATTCTAAGCTTGATTGGAAAGTGCCCTTAGGATTTGAACTGAATGATTTTACTCTTTACATTACGTTGCTAGGAATAGAGCATGACGTTTTTATTGTAAATAGCATGAGATTATGATTGCAATGTTGGGTTATTTACGTCATATGCGAGGGATCGATATTCGGTAAATATCCTTAACATTCTCGAATGCGAGGGATCAATTCGGGGTAAATTAATGTGTGCATCAGTAATGTTAGAAATTGATTCATATGTGTTAATATTAATTGGATACTGAGGGTATGAATGATGAAACTCAATCCTACATTCTCTTGAATTAATTAAATTTATTTTATTAGTTTTCATAATTTTTCGTATTTCTGACGCACTAAATCCGTTATTTTCGTAAAACCATGAAATTTTGATCATATTTGTTGTACATAATGTAACGCCTCAATTTACCATCTTATATTATGTTGGTTTTTGATGAAAATTCTTTTCAACTTGCTTACCAAACTAACTTAACTAATAACTGATATTCAAAAGGATTTCCACTACTGATTAATAACGCCTCGATTTCCCATTTTATTTTATTAATTTTTACCGAAAACTCTTTTTGTCTTGTAAATGAAATAGCAAACTAAGGTTTACTAATGATTGATCTCAAAAAGATTTTTGTTACTAATTAACATTTATAAGTCCGATGTAATATCAAATACATACAGATATTAGTTCCAGTACATATTACAAATAATTTAAACTATTTTATTACAATCATAACAAAGCATCTTCAACAAAACATCTTCAACAAAGTCCTTCAGAAATTAGCTTGCCAATCTTTTTATTGTTCACCTGCTCACCCAATTAAATTGAGGTCATAGCAGATGTCAACCACAGACACAAAACATAGGGTAAGTTTATGATAAACATAATTTAAGCAACAAAATATATTCAATATGCAGGTATTCATAACAACATCCTCAAAAATGCATGATTCTCTTTTTATATGATGCATGATTCTCTTTGATTCTTATCATGTGGTACCAACAGTCAAGATAGCCCCATCCCAGTGGCACAGAACTTATCCGATCAGTCAGGGTATTGCAGTGTTGCAATAGGAAGGTCACCCACACTTCATACAATCATCATGGGTGGCATGGTCCTCACTGCCAATCACCCCCCAGCTCAGACTCCTCTTGTCTGAACGCACGGACTCAATTAACTATCTAACATACCTCCTCTCTGAGGCAAATAATGCGGACTAACCCCCACCGGGCATATGCATATGAGACATATAAGACTGATTCATTTATCTTATCACCTCATTTCAACATCACTTTTCAATTACTGTCTCATGTGCTTTACTCAGAAACTCAACACAAAATCAAGTACAGAACTCAACTTGTTACTCATGTAAAGAAACTCAACACATCATTCATGTACAGAGATTCATAGAAACACTTAGCAACACATGAACTTCATTGAGATTCATAGAAACACTCAACAACACATGAACTTCATAGGGATTCATAGAAACACTTAGCAACATATGAACTTAAAACACTTATTCAAACATAAACAACACTTAAATTATCTTTATCATAAAGCTTCCCTATACATACAACACAAGTAATACTTAAACTATATTTATCATAAAGCTTCCCCATACATACTTATTCAAACACAAGTAATACTTAAAATATCTTTACCATAAAACTTCCCCATACATACCTTGTATGTTCCTAGAAAGCTTGTCAAGTTCTCCTAACAACTCCTAGCTTCCACATGATTTTCTTCAAGGTGTGGGGTCTTTTCTTTCTTATTTGGTTTAAGCTTTGAAAATGAAAGGAGGAGAGTGATATGAGGGAGAGTTACACGTGATTTTGGGGTAGAGAAAGTGACTTGAAAATGATTTGCATTCTAGGTCCCCCTCCCCCCCTTTATATAGTGTTTAGGAAATAATTTAATATTCAAGGACATTTTTGCCCTTCCTAACTAAATTACCTTCATTTAGATCCATTCTAACTAAATTACCTTCATTTAGTTTCATCCTAACTTAATTACTTCTTGTTCCATTGAATTCTAATTAAGTTAATGATGACTTCTTTACTTTATAAGAAAAATCTTTTAATCTTTATTTTGCACCATACAAGTGTCCTTCCACTTGTTTCCTTCATGTGGCTTGCCTTTCCAAGTGGCTTATCATGAAGATTCTACTCCCTTCTACACCATTCTACACGTGAACTTCAAGTTCAAGAGGAAAGGAAAACAAATTTTACATCCTTGAAGGCTACATGTGTCATTTTTGATGATGAAGAAAAATCTAGTTCCAATATGACTTTATACATGGTATTTTCTAAAAAAAAAAAATTCAAGTTTGATTTGAACACTTCTACCTAAAGATTCTATAGAGTGCTATACAGATCTCAAGTACAAGACTGTCCTTATCTTAATCTTGATTGGTCCATTCTATTTCTGACCATCAAAATTACTAAACCATTTTATTAGACCAATCTATATATCCTATAATTGAGAGAAAAATCTGTTGATTTGAGAGGGAGCTGAATGAAGATCAAGTGAAGATTCAACCAAGGTTCAAGACTTGGAAGTTTTGGCTTTCAACATGGATCAAGCTTTGAAAATGTAGTTTGTGATTTAATGTAAAAAGGATTGAAAGCATCATGATGATCCAAGCCTTGATTATTACTGAAGTGATTTTTTACGATTTCTGAGCATTTTCTAAAGGCTTCTAAGGGTTTACAAAGGCTTTATTTGGGCACTTGAGTCTTGCTTCCATTGATTCATTAATGGGTCACTAAGATTGTTAGTGAAGCAAGCTTGTTCTGTCACAAAGGCTTAGGAAAGCTTTCTACATCATTAGTTAACATTTAACCTGAGGTTTTTCATTCTCATGCATTTTCTATCTTGGATCATCAGGTGAATTCTTTCCTAATTCTTTGTGGGTGTTTTATTTTCTGCAGTAATTTTGTAGTTTGGTGATTATATTGTAAGTGGGTTTTCTTGCAAGGGAGATAGGGTTTCTCCATGTTCAACTGAGTAGGTTTCTCAGTGTGGGTTTGGCTTCTAAG
>PYAF01000486.1:492813-508546 GCA_007407185.1 Glycine tomentella | reverse complement strand
CCTTTTTCGGTGTTTTTTGTGTCTAAATTGCATTTCAGAAAGTCTTCTTTCACCTCGATTTGGAATCAGTCCAATCCGAGTTCTGTAGGCCGAGAAATACATGAAAGTTAACAATACGATTCTGGTTCTGTTGGTGCGCGAATTACACCCTCGAATTGGTCCGAAATTGTTTTCAAGGCAAGGGGATTCTCATCAGAACTGAATCAATTCAAGAGAAATGAAGTTTGGGAACTTGTTCCTAGACCTTCTTCTCTCAAACCTATTGGCACCAAGTGGGTTTTTAGAAACAAACTTGATGAGAGTGGTATCATAGTCGAAAATAAAGCTAGATTGGTTGTAAAAGGTTACAACCAAGAGGAAGACATAGACTATGAGGAAACCTATGCTTTAGTAGCAAGGTTAGAAGCCATTAGATTGTTTCTTGCATATGCATGTTTAATGGAAATGGATGTTAAAAGTGCTTTCTTAAATGAATATATTGAGGAGGAAATCTATGTGGAGCAACCTCCTGGTTTTGCAGATTTAAAATATCCTAACCATGTTTTCAAACTGAAGAAAGCTCTTTATGGTTTAAAACAAGCTCCAAGGTCTTGGTATGAGAGATTGAACAAATTTCTGCTTGATCAATCTTTAATAAGAGGACATGTTGATAAGATGGTTTAGTAATTTTGATGGTTAAAAGTAGAACGGACCAATCCGAATTAAGATAAGAGCAGTCTTGTATGTAAGGTCTGTGTAACGCTCTGTATAGACTGCTTGTGAGCAATTTATACTGTAATTGAAGTCAGTTTTTGGAAAACTCTAGAGTTTTATTATTTAATATTATCTTTTAGGTAGAAGAGTTCAAATTAAACTTTACTTCCTCTTAAGGAATGCCATGTGTGAAGTCATGTTGGAATTGAATTCTTCTTCTTCATGAAAGGTGACATATGGACACAAGGAGAACCACACAATTTTATTCTCTTTAAGGAAATAAAGACATGATAAGTAGAAAAATATCTTAAGATTCATAAATTAAAATGATAAGGTGCAATTATGAAGGCTTAAGAAATATCTAGCCACTTGTAAGCCACCATTGATGAAGGGATCAGAAGCCATCATAACCTTGAAATACATGTGTACAAGTATGGCATGAAGAGAAGAAAAATCTTCTCTTATTTCTCCTTGTTGGCCACGTGAGAAAGGTAGAATAATGAAGAAGATTCATGAACTTGCCAAGTGGAGGGACACTTGGAAGAAAGTCATCATGGCTTAGAAGATTTTTATAAAGGATAGAAGATA
This sequence comes from Glycine tomentella, assembly GCA_007407185.1. Taxonomy (NCBI): domain Eukaryota; kingdom Viridiplantae; phylum Streptophyta; class Magnoliopsida; order Fabales; family Fabaceae; genus Glycine; species Glycine tomentella. Next base: position 507,265 of record PYAF01000486.1, on the reverse strand, counting down.
TTTAGGAAAACCATTATGAGCTTAGTTAGAATGAAATGGAATGAGATGAAACTAAGTTCTAATGAAACCAAATGGGAGTAACTAGCAAGAAAGGGTAGAAATGTCCTTGAATATTTTATTATTTTCCAAACTCTATATAAAGGGAGGAAGGCCTTAAGTGGAAGTCACATTCAAGACTCTATTCTTCCACCTATTCCACGTGAAACCTCTCCTTCATTTCACTTTCATCCTTTCATTTTCAAAAGCATAAAGAGACTCCATTCCCCCTTGAAGAATCACGTGTAAAGCTAGCACCTTTAGGAAGAGAAAGAAAAGCTTATTAAGAGGTTATAAGGTATGTATGGGGAAGCTTTATGATAAAGATAGTTTAAGTTTTGCTTGTGTTTGAATAAATGCTTGAAGTTCTATGTAGTATGACTTGTATCTGAGAAATTGTTGGACTTGAGTTATAGTTATATGATTGAGTGCTTGAATGAAGTTTCATTTGTTGTTGAGTGTTTCTATACATGGGTGATATGTTGTGTACTTAAATAACAAGCTAAGTTCTGTACTTGATTTATATTGAATTTCTGAATAAAATATATGAGACAGTGATTGAAAACTGATGTTGAAAATAAAATGAATGAGTTATGTATAAGTCTCATGTGTCTCATAAGAATTGCCTCAGAGTGGAGGTGTATATAAGAGTTGCCTCAGAGTGGAGGTTTGCCTCAGAGAAGAGGTGTGTCAGATAGTTACAAGAACTGAGTCCGTGCATTCAGACAAGAGAAGTCTGAGCTAGGGGGTGACTCTTGCGGTGAGGAATCACGCCACCCATGATGATCACATGAAGTGTGGGTGAGAACCTGTGCAACATCGGGAGACCCTGACTGGTCGGATCAGTTCTGGACCACTGGGATGGGGCTATCTTGACAGTTGGTACCAAATAATAAGAGTTCAAGAAAATCATGCATCATGATAAGAGTCTAAGAGAATCATACATTATATAGAAATTTTGAGGATGTTGTTATGAATATCTGCATATTGAATATAACTTGTTGCTTAAATTATGTTTATCATAAACTTACCCTGTACTTTGTGTCTGTGGTTGACACCTACTATGACCTCGATTTTATTCGGACGAGCAGATGAACAGCGAAGAGAGACTATTAGTTGTCTACAAAAAGAGGATTTTGTTTGAACATGATATGTTTGAAGATGTATTCTTTTGTTACAGAGTGTTTTGAATTAGTTATACTATGTAATAGAACCAGTGTCAGTTTGTGATCTTATTATATATATTACTTCAGATTTATAAATATTACTCAGTAATGAAATTTTATTGGAGTATCAGTTATTGGCAAAATTTTATTATATTCAATTGGGTACTCTTAAGTAAGTTGAAAAGAATTTTCATTAAAAATCAATAATAACAAGATCATAAGTTGAGGTGTTACAGATATTACAAAAATGTTTGAAGAGAAATGACCATATTACCCTTCCTTTGAAGCAGAAATTACAGAAATGCCCTTGAGGTGAAAATGACGATAATGCCCTTGGATATTTTTGGTTAGATATTTTAAAGTGGAAGTTACAAAAATACCCTTGAGCTAGAATTACACAAATACCCTTGGACATTTTGAAAATTACAATCATACCCCAAGGGTGAATGACAAATTACCATAGTACCCTTGAGGCAAAAATTACCAAGACACCCTTTGATATTTTGTGAAAGCTTGATGAAATTACAGAGTGCTCTTGGATGGAAAATTACCAAAATACTTTGTGACAAGAAGCCTCAGAATAGGATTTCTATGAATTTCATACGGTAATAACTTTTAAATTTTATTTAGGAGAATTCAAGTATCAGAAAAATATGGAAAAATGATAAATAGAATCTATGAAATTTTCTCTTAATTGTAAGATGAAAAGACTTATTCAATAATATGGTTTAGTAATTTTGATGGTTAGAAGCAGAACGGAGCAATCAGAATTAAGATAAGAGCAATCTTGTATGTAAGGTCTATGTAGCACTTTGTATAGACTGCTTGTGAGCAATTTATACTGTAATTGAAGTCAGTTTTTGGAAAACTCTGGAGTTCTATTATTTAATATTATCCTTTAGGTAGAAAAGTTCAAATTGAACTTTACTTCCTCTTAAGGAATGCCATGTGTGAAGTCATGTTGGAATTGAATTCTTTTTCATGAAAGGTGACATATGGACACAAGGAGAACCACACAATTTTCTTCTCTTTAAGGAAAATAAAACATGATATAGAAAGAGGAAAGGAAGATAAAAATCTTCCCCTTGGCTAAAGAGAATACACGTGAAGAAGAGAAGAAAAAGGGCTAAGACGTCATCATGCTTTACAAAATATTTACACAAGATAACATGAAAGAAAGAAAATCTTATCTTCCTTCCTTGTAGGCCACGTGAAAATGGAGAAAGAAGGAGAAGCTTCATGACTTAGACAAGTGGAGGGACACTTGTAAAGAAGGCATCATGACTTAGGAGATTTTTGCATAAAGTAAAAGATATTTAAAAGATTAATTATGAGTTTAGTTAGGATGGAATGGAATAAGAAGAAACTAAGTTATGATGGAACTAGATAAAGAGTAAACTAGCTAGAAATGGTAGAAATGTCCTTGAATATTTTATTATTTTCCAAACTCTGTATAAAGGGAGGAAGGCCTTAAGTGGAAGTCACATTCAAGACTCCATTCTTCCACCTATTCCACATGAAACCTTTCCTTCATTTCACTTTCATCCTTTCATTTTCAAAGCATAAAGAGACTTCATTCCCCCTTGAAGAATCACGTGTAAAGCTAACACCTTTAGGAAGAGAAAGACAAGGTTATTAAGAGGTTATAAGGTATGTATGGGGAAGTTTTATGATAAAGATAGTTTAAGTGTTACTTGTGTTTGAATAAGTGTTTGAAGTTCTATGAAATATGACTTGTATCTGAGTAATTATTGGATTTAAAGTTATAGTTACATGATTGAGTGCCTGAACAAGGTTTTATGTGTTGTTGAGTGTTTCTATGAATCTCTGTACATGGATGATATGTTTTGTTTTGTACATGAGTAATAAGCTGAGTTCTGTACATGATTTATGTTGATTTTCTAAGTAAATCATGTGAGACAATCGTTGGAAGATTTATATTGAATATCTGAATTTATGAAAAGAATGAGATATGCATAAGTGAATCAGTCTCATGTGTCTCATAAGAGTTACCTCAGAGAGGAGGTATGTCAGATAGCTGCAGGAACTGAGTTCGAGCGTTTAGACAAGAGGAGTCTGAGCTGGGGGTGACTCTTGCGGTGGGGAAATCACGCCACCCATGATGATCACATGAAGTGTGGGTGAGAATCCTGTGCAACACCGGGGGACCCTGATTGATCGTTTCAGTTCTGTGCCACTGGGATGGGGCTATCTTGACAGTTAGTACCACATAATAAGAATTTAAGAGAATCATGCATCATGATAAGAGTTTAAGAGAATCATGCATCTTTGAGGATGTTGTTATGAATATCTGCATATTGAATATATTTTGTTGCTTAAATTATGTTTATCATAAACTTACCCTGTATTTTGTGTCTGTGGTTGACACCTGCTATGACCTCGTTTTTATTTGGGTGAGCAGATGAACAGCAAAGAGAGACCATTAGCTGTTTACAAGAAGAGGATTTTGTTTGAAGATGTATTCTTTCGTTACAGAGTGTTTTGAATTAGTTGTACTATGTAATAGAACCAGTGTCAGTTTGTAATCTTATTATATGTTACTCCAGATTTATAAATATTACTCAGTAATGAAGTTTTCTTGGAGTATCAATTATTGGCAAAATTTTGTTATATTCAACTGGATACTCTTAAGTAAGTTGAAAAGAATTTTCATTAAAAATCAATAATAACAAGATGGTAAATTGAGGTGTTACATGTTGCTCTATCAACTTCTGAAGCTGAGTACATCTCTACTGTAAGTTGCTGTGCTCAAAGCCTTTGGTTAAAGCAACAACTACAAGATTTTGGTGTAGAATTAAAAGAAATTCCCTTGCTATGTGACAACAAAAGTGCCACCAACATATCCAAGAATCCAATAATGCACTCAAGGACCAAGCATATTGAGATAAGACATCATTTCCTCAAGGATCACTTTTAAAAAGGCAACATCAAAATTGAGTTTATTGATATATATAATCAGTTGGCTGATATATTCATAAACCCTTGGCTAGAGATAGATTTTATACTCTTAGAAACATGCTAGGTATCCTTGATGAGTCTAAGATTTGCTAGTATGCTTGTTATGTGCTTGTCTATAAGAAATTGCATCTTATTTGACTAATATTCACATGAGCTTCAAAAATTCGAAATGTGTTGCATATTCACTGTTCATTCTGCAAAACTTACTGTAATAATCAATTAAGCATCAAAATAATTGATTAAATGATCATAAAAAAAGCATTTTAGAAACAAAGTTATTCTTATGTAATCGATTACCTTGTCGAATTAATCGATTACAAACTATTTAAAATAACTTCAGAAAATTTGGATGCTCTGGAGTAATCGATTACGACTATGGATTAATCGATTACGCATGTTATATAAGCTTTTTCCAGAATTACTTTGGACTGGAATAATCAATTACAGTTATGAAATAATCGATTACATACGAAGCAAAGTTTTCCAGTAATCCAAACTTCTCTGGATTAATCAATAATGAAATATGGTAATCGATTACTGTTTGTTGCTCTGGTTTATACTCTCGCTGACTTAATCGATTACTTTTCGATTTAATCGATTACACCTTGTGCAGAAACTCTATTTGCTTACGAATTAATCGACTACGAGGTTATGTAATCAATTATCTATGGCGTTATTGCAAAATCTGCAAGATTTCTTGGAAATCAAAACTACCAAACTAACACCAAATTCAAAATTCAAATATTCTGCAAATCAGTTAAGCCTCTAATTACTCAAAATAGTTGTTACAACGTTTAAAATTCAAAAATTAAACCTCAAAACTCTATAAATACAACTTTTCACAAGAGAGAAATTCACACCTGAATTCCTTCTCTCTACTTTGTGCTCATTGAAAATTTTTTAGCTTTCTTCTCTGTTTTCTAGCCCAAACTCTGACCATTCCTTTTTTCTAAACCTATACACCTTGTCTACTTCTAACAAAATAAAAATTGGAAAAAGAAAGACAGGGGAATCATCAAATCCTTTTGGGAACAGAATGCATTCCTGGTTCCCTGAAGAAAAGGATAGGATGACTTATACCCAATTCAATGCTACTAAGCTGATTATGCCCCTAAATATCTAAACCTCAACTAGTTCATCAATGAAGGATTTCAATTCCCAGCCCTTCTTGAAATTCAAGGCTTGAGGAAGTTTGTTGAGCTTAAGGGTACCTTCTACCCTGAGTTGGTGAAGGTGTTCTACACCTATATGAAGGCTAGCATGGATGGGGTAATTCGCTCTCAAGTGAAGGGTGTTCCCATGGTTATTGATGAAGAGGTGTGGGCTGCTGTTGCTGGTATTTCTCCTGAAGGTGTAAAGAGATTTGAAGAAGAGATTGGTGGGACAACAGGATTGACACCTATAGAGAGATGCTTCAAGACCCTCAGGTTAGGCTGAAGCTGAGGCTTGGAACTGGGAATATGACAAGTGAAGACAGGCTTCTTCATTATATCATAACATATATTCTGACTCCTAGGTCCACAAACCATGCCCAAGCTATTGATGATGACCAATAACTTGTGTATGGCATCAAAACTTCTACCCAAATCAATAGGGTGCTTGTGTTTGTTGAGACTATGCTGAAGGCCTCTAGGTTGATTAGCTACAATTTTCCTTACGCTGTGTTGATCTCTAGGTTTATTGATCATTTTAAAATTGATGTCTCTAATGAGATTGTTGAAAACACAACTGATATTGTCAGCCTCATCAAAACCAAGCATCTGCAAAAGCTTGGATTGACAAAAACACTTCAAGGTTGGTAGATGGTTGGTCAGCTATCTCAAGTTGGAGGTGCTGAAGGAGAAGCTGCTAAAGAAGAAGAGAAAGTTGAAGCTGAAGAAGGCCCTGTTATGAGGACATCAATGGCCAAGCCGACATCAAAGACCAACCCCAAGATCAAGACCCAATACAAGGCATAAGAGGGCCCATGACAAGAGCCACAACTAAAAAGACCCAAGAAGCTTTGTAACATATAATGGCTAATCTGAGGGCAATCCAATTGCATGAGGGGACCCAAAATCTAGAGGACTGCATGAGCGGACTACTAGTCACATATATTGCTTGCTTGGAGTGATAATAAAAGCAATTATTGACTCAGGCATTTAATAAAAAAAAATAATAGTAATAAAGTGCTTGTAGCTGATTTTGAGACCCAGACCTCAAGCTTAGTTATGCCTGACTTAACCACTAAGGCATTTTTAGTTATTCTTACAATGTTGACATTTAATTTTCTTTTATTTTTCTACCAAATGCATGAGAACTAATTTGTATAAATCAATTCTAAAGTGAATAAAGAAAGGGGACTTTTGCTGTTGGATTTTATCATTAGCTTGAGAATTGTCTCTGCTAGGGTTCTTCCTTGAACCATTTGATCTTATCAAGAATTGCTCAATTCTTGTGGTGATCCTCAAGGCTTATCAAACATCAATTGTTTGTGGCACCTAATTTCTTCTTCTTTTGCACATTTTCTATTTCCTTGTTTAAATTTCTGCATTTCTAATTCTGTAATTCAGCCCGAATTTTTTATTTTCATAAGTCTCATTTTACTTATCCTTTTTCGGTGTTTTCTATGTCTAAATTGCATTTCAGAACGCCCTCGTTCACGTTATTTTTGAATCATTCCAATCCGAGTTCTACAGGCCAAGAAGTGCATAAAAGTTAACAATATGATTCTGGCTCAATTGGTGAGCGAATTCCAACCTAGAATTGGTCAAAATTGAATCAACGCAAGGGGATTCACATCATTTGGTATTCAGAGCAAGGTTCTAAGTTCGGAAATAAGGCTGAGTTCATCCATCATGTTCTGCATTTTTGGGTAACCCTAAACCCCAAAATTCTGTTTGCTCAATTTGAATTGTGCAATTCTGTTACAGACTTGTGTTTAGTCATTATTTAGTATTTCAATTTCCTAGTTTGTCATTTTCTTCAAGTCTTGTTCAGTTGGTTCTGGATTTGTGTTCTTGAGTTCATCCCATGTTCATCATTGTTCATAAACTTTAATCCTTTCAATCCCGGTGATTTGGGCTAAGTTTCTGTTGAGTGTTAAATATTTGCTTGTTTTGTTGGGAATTTTAGTTCAGTTTCATTCTCAATTGCTGCAACTTCAAAGCTTCATTACAAAATTACATATTTCATTATTAGAAGCATTTTGACTATAAAAAAAAGAAAAAAAAAGAGAGAGAGAAAGAAACAAAAACAAAAAAAAAAAAAAAAGTCTGTAGAAAAAGAAGTTAAAAAAAAAAGTACATCAGTTGTGGTCATTAGTTCATTGCACCCCACTTGTTTGATAAAATTCCTAAGTGTCAAGTGTCTTATCTACTCACTATTTTTTTCCATAAAATTAAAGTTTCTCTTGCTTGTTTGTTGGTAGTGAGATTGTTCTTTACTACTTCTTTTGCATTTGTTGGTGCTAGAATTTTGTTTAAGCTCTGTGATTGTTACCTTTAAAGTACTTCTTGATTATAGATTATTTTGTTTCAAGTAAGAACTTTAAGTTAGGGAACAAGTGGTAAAAGGCAAAGAGTGAAACATTAGAGAAAAAACCATAAAAGAAAACACTATACACAAGTCGTATATCTTTGAGTATAAACACGTGAGAAGAGTGGTGAGGTCTTATTACTTCACTTTTTTGGTTCTTTACCTGAAATATGGCAGGTACAGGTGGTAATGGTACCCCTCCTCCAGGGGGAGACAATAGATTGCTTATTGATGCGATTACAGCCCAAATGCAAAAAATGTTGACAGAACATACCGAGGAGTTGTATGGGAGAATTTTACAACTAGAAAATCAAGGAAATGGTGATGATGGTGGAGGTAGAAGGAGGAGATGGAGAAATAATGAGGGTGATGCTAGAGAGGACAAAATTGAAGGAGTAAAGTTGAACATACCCACTTTTCAAGGAAAAAGTGATCCAGAAGCATATTTGGAGTGGGAAATGAAAATTGAGCAACTATTTGCATGCCACAATTACACTGAGGATAAAAAGAAGAAGGTGGGAGCCATGGAATTCACTGACTATGCTCTCATCTGGTGGAACCAATTACAAAGGGAGAGGGTGAGATATGAAGAGCCCATGGTGGACAGTTGGGAAGAAATGAAGAGGTTGATGAGAAGAAGGTTTGTTCCTTCTCATTATCAAAGAGACCTTCATAACAAGCTCCAAAGACTCACACAAGGTAAGAGAAATATTGATGAGTATTACAAGGAGATGGAGGTTTCCATTATTAGAGATAATTTTATGGAGGATCGAGAGGCTACTATGGCTCGTTTTCTACATGGGCTAAATAGTGATATAAGGGATGTTGTGGAGTTACAGAATTATGTGGAGTTGGAGGACTTAGTACATCAACCTTCTAAGGTGGAACAACAATTGAAGAGAAAGAGTGTCATGAGGAGGAGTTCATCTAATTTTTACTCTCCTGGTTGAAAGGACAAAAATAAGAAGGAGGGAGGTTCATCAACAAGCAATCCCAATGTTACAGCTCAAAGAACACAAAATAATGTTGGATTCAAGGGGAGCTACTTAAAGAGTGGAAATGAATCAAGCATTGATTTTGAGCTTTCAACATGCAATGGATGCCTTGAAGATTAATTAGTGTGAAAAGTGTAAGAGAAAAGCAATTCTGGTGATCCAAGTGCATTGCATTCATATCATTCTATAATTCAATTAATTTGATTAATAAAAATCACAAGGCTTTAGTAAATTGACTATGTTTTTAATTTGATTTGAAGGTTTTTGGAAAAATGGATTTTATATTGTTGTAATCAATTACCTTAAAGAAATAATCAATTATTTTGTTCTTAGTCTATTCTAAAAAGCTTTCAAGAACAATGTAATCGATTACCTACCAGAATAATCGATTATTTGACCTTTGTTTTCATATAAATTGTCTTGTTGAACACTTTAATAGATTATTAATGGGTTGTAATCGATTACATAGTTATATATGATTTTAAGTCGTTTTAGGATAATCGATTACCAATGTATCGTAATCGATTACATAGGCTTATTTGAAAAAGTCATTTTCCTACTTTAATCGATTACCATTTCCAGTAATGAATTACACTATGTGTTTGAAAACCTTAAGTTTGTATTAGATAATCGATTACCACATTTCGTAATAGATTACACAGTCTATTTGGAATGCTACAAGCTCTTGTCTTAATCGATTACCAAAGTTAGTAATTGATTACATAGTACATTTTGATATTTTGAAGCTTTCTGTTTTAATCGATTACATGACGGAATAATCGATTATTTGACTCGTTGAGAAAATCCTGAAATGCTTATGAACGGTTTAATCGATTACATGAGCAAAATAATCAATTATATGAAGCGTTTAATCGATTACTGACAGTTACAAAAGTTTGTTATAAATAAAACTAAGGCTCAGCTACTTTTCTAACTTTATGGAACATTACCCATACGTATTTTCTGAGCTTAAACAATCTTGTGAGCATTCTGAAGTGTTTTCTAAGGGATAAATTTGTTCTTGCTCCTTTGTGCCTTGATCATGAGTGTTTGACTCATTCTTGGATCTTGAAACCTTTTCAAGATTAAGGAAAGTTATGCTTTTTGATGTGTAATTATTCAACCTGATCTAGTAACTTCTTTTTGCATTGCATCTTTGGATCATCAGGTTGTTTCTCTCCTTAATCTAGTTGTAATTTTTTGTTTTGTATTTTCTTTGTGATTTGGCTATTGTAATTGGGTTCTTGCTTGGAACTAGAGAAGGGGTTCTCTAGGTGAAAGAACTGAGTAGTGTTCTCATGTTCTTGTCTCTTAGAATCTAATAAGATTATAGATTTTTGTTCTTTATCTAGGGTTGATAAAGGGAGATATTGTAATTGATTGTAAGAACTGAAAATTATAATAGTGGAACTCTAACCTAGTGTTGGTTGGAAGAAAATCGGATGTAGCTTCTAGTGTTGAAGTGAACCAGTATAAATCTGTTTGTGCTTTGATTCTTTTTCTCTTAACTATTATATTCATTGTGTTCTTGTTTAAATTACTTGACCAAAGTCAGTTTTGATCCATTGAATTCCTTGGGGCTGAGCTACTTGATTGAATAAGGTTTCTTGGTTTTGAAAAGTGATAAAGATCCTAGGAACTCTGATTTTGATTAAAGAAAATTTTATTTTACCAAGGTTTAACCAATTCACCCCCCTCTTGGTTAAGTGTGAGATATTCATATTCTTTACAATTGGCATCAAGAGCTGGTTCTTGAAAGTTACTCAAGATCACTATTTTTTTTTTTAAATGAATACCTCACAAATAACTTTCAAGAAGGTGCTTCTTTAAATATACCTCCTTTGTTTGAAGGGGAGCATTTCAGTTTTTGGAAAAATAGGATGAAGATCTTTATTCAATCAAATGACCCAGGTGTTTGGAATGCAATAGAGAAAGGTCCTGTGGTGCCCATCAAAACTGTTGGTAATGACATGATTCCGAAAGAATGGGATGAGATGACTGATGTTGAGAAAATGGTTGTTCAATATGATTTTAAGGCCAAAAATATGATAACCTCTGCACTTTCCTCTGATGAATTCTTTAGAAAGTTAGGTGCACAAGTGCTAAGGAGATGTGGGAGATGCTAGAGATCACTCATGAAGGAACTGAAGAAGTAAGAAGATCAAGAAAGCATTCATTGACTCATGAGTATGAAATGTTCAAGATGAACACCAATGAAAGCATTTCCCAGCTCCAAACAAGATTCACACATATTGTCAATCATCTTTTGGGACTTGAAAAGACCTTTGATGTTGAGGAACTAAACATCAAGATCTTGAAGTGTCTCACTAGATCTTGGCAACCAAAGGTGACAGCAATCAAAGAATCCAACTATTTATCCAAAATGTCAATGGCTGCACTCTTTGGTAAGTTACTTGAATATGAATTGGAATTATCTCAATTAACTTGTGTTGAAGATGCAAAAAAGAAAGGCAAAGGAATTGCTCTAAAAGCTGAAACTTCCAAAGTGGAAAAAGAAGAAGAATCAAGTGATGAAGAAGATGAAGAGAACATGAACTTGATAGTGAAAAAGTTCAGCAAATTCTTGAAGAAGAATAAGGGCAAAAGATTCTCAAGAAACACCAAGAACAACAACAACAACAACAACAACATCAACAGCAAGAAGATTGATAGCAACTTTACATGCTTTGAATGTAGGAAACCTGGCCACATCAATTCGGAATGCTCAATCTACTTGAAGAAGCAACAAGGGGACAACAAAGGGAAGAAATAAGGAATGTCCAGAAGAGCTTATGGGAAAGCCCCAAGTTTGTGTTTAAGATTAGGAGTTTTTTGGGTTTAGCAGGATACTACCGGAGAATTCATAGAAGGTTTCTCCAACTCACCCTTGCATTTGTTGTACTATGTGGTTGGTACCTGTGATGATCGCAAACTTTCGTTTGTGTGAGCAGATGAGCAGCAATAGGTGACCTTGGAGGGAGATCTTCTTTTTGGTTGGAGCCGCTAAGCCGACGTGATGACGTTGGAGTTCTTTTTGGAAAAGAGTTGTGTTTGTTAATCAACTCTATCTTAGTTCTTTGGCTTTTTGTTAGATATATAATTTCAGGTGTATATACATGTAAAACTAAAGGAAGTTCTAACATGTGGATGACATGTACTGATTTAATATATATGTATATAGTGTTTAATTATGTAAATGTAATATGTGTATGATAATTGTATTATCACGAAAAAATTTACCATCATTTTCATAATCAAATTAATGGAGTTCTATTTAAAATTGAGATATGCATGATTAAGAGTTAGTGATATCGTAGCGACGAGGCGGTTCGTTACACATGTAACTTGAAAAACCATCAAGAAAGAAATAATGTGATTTACCTGTCAACCTCTCCAGAGCTTGGTCAATGAATGAAAGGGAAATGGTCCTTGCGAGTTGTCTGGTTAAGTCTCTTATAGTCAATGCAAACTCGCCAACTGTTGGCAACTCTAGTTGGGATCAACTCATTATCGTGTGTAACACCCCGTGTGCACCCGGTGTATTAACATTATTATAATATCATAATAGCATAAAATTCTATGGTAAAGCAAATAAAGCTGCGAAAGCATGTAAAGATCGCATTTCTTGATCAGCATGAATAAAACTCAAACATATCTACATATAGCCCTTATTGATCCAGATAAACAAAGCCAAACAAAACAACCAAATCCAGGCAGATATCAACCATATCTTCATAGATATGATAGGAGACAGAAACTACCTCAATATACATACACCACCAGGAGCCTCAAATCTTTCAGACTCCGGTCAACAAGCTCCTAATGCTCAACTCTGGTATGCTTCTCACCATAGGATCTATCCTCTGTGCTCTACACACCTGCAACATAAACCCCACAAGGGGTGAGATAGAAATCTCAGTAAACTCAGGGTTCTTGGAGATCTTTCCTCCCCCTGGTTCACTTTCATTCAATAATATACTAGCTTGGCTTAACAGTAGCTATCTCATCTCTCTTATCATTTACCACATATACTATGGTTCATGCACGCCTCACTGGGTCGGTGCACTCATCACTGGTATTGAGAGACCACCGGTCTAGTAAATAGCCTCTCTCTCAAGCTCCATGAGCTAAAACCTCATCTCATCTATATATATACATATATCAGCCATTTAGGCTTTCTCATTTCATATCACATCTAAGTCCTATATATATATATATATATATATATATATATATATCAACCACATTGGTAACACATCATACCGACTGAGAGTACACCCATCCCGTGGATAGGTTCTCTGTAACCTAGTCCATCGTCTGGGGATGATCATCTGACAGGTACCTTATCTTAGGACTTATTGCCTCTGCCTAAGAAGCTCATCTGACAAGTACACATCCCCAGAGTCTCACTGGACACTAGTCAATATCTAAGGATTTCATCATACAATCAGCCTTTACGGCTCACATGAACAAGCTGCATGCACATAGCAGCCTAAGACAAACATATACAATCAACACACGTTGCCTGAGGGAGCTCATCCACTGAAGGGCACATTCCCTCAGGGCTTTCCACCGAGTACCTGAATAGGATCATCTACTGAAAGGCACATCTACTCAGGACTCTCTCTGTTCATGCCTGAGGAAGATCATCCTCTGAAGGGCACATCCCTTCAGGACTTTCCACTGAGTACCTAAATAAGATCATCTACTGAAAGGCACATCTATTCAGGACTCGCTCTATCCATGCCTGAGGAAGATCATCCACTTAAGGGCACATTCCCTCAGGACTTGCCACCCAATACCTGAATAGGATCATCTACTTAAAGGCACATCTACTCAGGGTTTACATGGACGCCTATGGATTATCCCAAGGAAGATCATCCACTTAAGGGCACATTCCCAAAGGGTCCATAGTCCACTATTCTCTGGCCAGAGAATTATCACCTAATCTCATAATCAATACAAAGCATGACACTCTCACCGTGTCAATCTAACATCAATACCAACATGTCATCAAGGCATTTCGTCAAAATCACAGCAACATACAACATCAGTGCAGAGCGCAATACTATCACAGTGTTAGCTTATCATTCATCACAGAACACAATCATAGTGTTCATCAATCATTAGAATACCACGGGTGTTTCTCTTATACCCCAATACATCTCATCCTCTATCCTAGTGTTTAGTTAACACTAATTATCATATATATATGTCTGATGTACCTATCAGCAAGCCAATATCATTCCTAATACAATCACAGTGTTAGGTTTATCACCAATCATAGAACACTAGCACAGTGTTCATCTCATCATCACACAATACTATCGCCAATCGAAACACTAACATAGTGTTCATTATCAACATGAAGTACATATCTAATAAAACAGTGACCCCCAAGCAGGGAAATCATTCCAAAGAACACTGAGCTTATCTGACAAAGTCGTGCTCTGCAGCTCCACTCCTTGAGCGATGGCCTGTGTCACTGACATCCGCGGTGTCAAGCCCTAACAAGGCATACAAACGCATGTCACAGACCATTCAATCATACAATCAAGCATAAGCTTATCAAGCAGTCTTCAACTGCCACAATGAAAGGAACCTCAATCCTTTCCATAAGCTTTAGGTCATCTAACCTATGGTTCATCATAGCCCAGCACACAATAGGCTTCTCATAGACCCTCAGAGGTCTATCACAACTCAAATATGGCATTAGAGTCACCACAGACTCAATACAAGCCATACACAGAGAGCTCTAGG
>PYAF01000486.1:482108-492713 GCA_007407185.1 Glycine tomentella | reverse complement strand
GAAAGGAACCTCAATCCTTTCCATAAGCTTTAGGTCATCTAACCTATGGTTCATCATAGCCCAGCACACAATAGGCTTCTCATAGACCCTCAGAGGTCTATCACAACTCAAATATGGCATTAGAGTCACCACAGACTCAATACAAGCCATACACAGAGAGCTCTAGGCTCTACAAGCTCAATTACTCAAGAATTCCAACGTAGCTTGAACGGTTCAGTCCATACACAAGACACCGTTCCCATGGTCTCTCAGGCACATCAAACCACATACCAAGGCTCTTGCATGTCTTAACATCAACAAATGACTCAGACACAAGCCGTGTTGCATAACACAGAGCCAAAACCAAAGTTCACCAAACAACAATCTGAGAGCTAATCCTTCATCACTAAACTGTTATAAACACACTTCTCTAAAGGACCCAAAGCTAATTCTAGCTCTATCAATAGTGGGTCACTATTCATCCAAAACCCCAAATCATAAATCAACCGGAGAAACTCGAGTTTCTTACCTCAGAAATGGCAAGGAAGACCTCTGGACCACTCTCCCTAGCTCAGGTGTCCGTGAATCGGCGCCGTTCCTCGCCAAACTCGAGTTCAAGGAATTTCCCTTATGAAAGGGATTCTCAGATTAAAGGGGTTTTCAAGCGATTAAGTGAAGGATTGTAGCTCACAACACATTTCTAGCAAGTTTGGTGCATTAAGGAAGTGGTTTGGTGAAAGAAACAAGGTCTAGAAAGCTTGGGGCACTCAGAAATGGAGGTGGGGCGCTGGAGAAGAAGAGAAACAGTTTTTCTCTTCAAAAAATCGCGTTTTTGGCCTTTTATACTTGGCCTGACCGACATACCGCGTTGATTGCGCCACTTTGGCGCTGATGACGCCAAAATCCAGTGCATCTGGCGCCATTGGCGCCATTTTGGCGCTACCGGCGCCAATTTCCAACATCTGTGGAGCCCCTGGCGCCACTCTGGCGCTCCTGGCGCCAACTTCCAGTATTTGTGGCGCTCCTGGCGCCAGACTCCATCCGTCGCTAAATCCGTCGCTAATTCTATCGCTAAATCTGTCACTAAAGCTTTTGCGACAAAATTTTATAAATTTAAATTTTTATTTCTTTTATTCCCTTTTTATAAAAAAGCCTAGGTTATTATATCGTGGTTCCTCACAACAGTGATGCCCGACTTCTTAGGGACCACTTGGACAAGTGAAACCCAAGTACTATCTAAAATGGGATAGATGATCCCTGTAGCTAGTAACTTCATCACCTCCTTCTTCACCACATCAAGAATAATGGGATTCAACCTCCTTTGTGGCTGCCTTACTGGTGTAAAATCATCCTCCAAGAGAATATGATGCATACATATGGAAGGATTTATTCCAGGAAGGTCAGCAAGAGCCCATCTAATGGCCTTTTTGTGGCCTCTCAAAACGTGTAACAACTTTTCTTCATGCTCAAGTGACAGGCTGTTGGATATGATGACTGGAAGCTTCTGAGCATCATCTCAATAGGCATATTTAAGGTGCTCAAGTAGTGGCTTCAGCTCCAAGGAAGGTGGTTGAATGGTGGACGACAAGGGAAAGTTGGTGGCTGATGGAAGAGAGATGGGAAGGTTTGTCGCTGATGGAAGAGATATAGGAGTCAGCAATAGAATCATCACAGATACAATTAAAAGAACCTAGATCAAAATCAGAAAAGTCAGAAAAAACAGAAAGTAAATCTGTACAAATATCTACACTATCTATTGCAACATCAATGATATCTACAAGAAAGACACAATGCTCCTTTGCAGGATGTCTCATCACTAAACTCCATGGAAAGAGTTCCTGCATGCACATCTATTTTGGTCCTGACTATCATCAAGAATGGCCTCCCTAGGATCAATGTAGAACCATGGTTAGAAGACTCATTCTCCATATCCAAAATGTAAACATCTGCTAGAAAAATTTAATCATTAACTCGCACCAGCACATTTGTAATAACTCCAAGTGGAAGCACAACACTCGTGTTGGCTAAGTGAATGACAACACCAGTGGGTTCAAATCACCAAGATGTAATGACCTGTAAACTGATATGGGATGACATTAATTGAGGCTACAAGGTCAAGCATGGCATCTGTAAAAGTACAATCTCCAATGTTGCCAGGGACAGTGAAAGTGTTAGGATCTTTGCATTTTTGTGGCAAGATGGATGGTGGAATGGAAGCAACAATTTTGCTTTGTATAAGTGCAAAAACATTTTTGCCCATCTTCACTTGCTCATTTCCCTTCAGCTTCCTCTTGTAAGTGCACAAATCCTTCAAGAACTTTGCATATTATGAAATCTGTTTGATGGCATCCAAGAGGGGAATGTTGACTTCCACCCTCCTAAATGTCTCAAGAAGATGATGGACGATCAATGCAAGCTAAAGAGCTAGGACTCAAGTACTTCAAGATCATATCCAATCTAACTTGTATCTCTTGGAAAAGCAAGAAGAAGCCAAAAAGAAGCCCACAAAAGTAGTGGAAACACACAAGGAGTGTTGTCTGTTATAATAGATTAAAAGAATCCTGTAACAGATTAAAAGCATATTTCTGATACCTGTAATCGATTACAAGCATCCTGTAATCGATTAAATCAGCCTGAAAAATGAAAATATCTTTGTTTTAATCGATTACATGTCGAATTAATCGATTATTTTGATCCTAAATCTATTTTCAGGAAGGATTAGAGCAAAATAATCGATTACCAAACCAAGTAATCGATTATTTAGGTTAAATAATCGATTACATGGTCGAAATAATCGATTAAACCAGAAGTTTATCCAGAAACGCGATTTTGTGAAGCCAAAGGTCGTTTTGAACAAAGCTTGCACTACAAGCTACATTTGAGCTTCATTTCAATTTGCATTTTACTTAAATTTAGGGTCATTTAGCTTGTAATTTCGTGGGCTATATAAACTACACCAAAACTGTTTGTAACAACTTTTGGATTCAATTAATACAATTCTGAAATTGTTGAGAGGGTTTCTTTCTTGTTCTTATTCAAGAGCCTTCTTGTTTCTTATCAATGGCTCCTCTGCTATTGTGGTGATTCTTGCAAGACTTATTGGTATTCCTATTCCATGGTGTCATTCCAATTCATTCTTATTCTTCTTCCACAATCCATTTCTACAAATTAGAAATCTCTTAAAAAGTCCCAAATTCTGTGAAAGTGCAGAATTGTCCATTTCTTGGAGTTTGCTTGAAGATTGGGTTTCATTGCAAGGAAGATTTGGGAAACCTAATGTCTATTGGTTGTAGACATTACATCAGAAGATCACAATCAATCTCCACTTTCTTTGTAGGGATAGATCTAGAAGGAAAAGGTAGAAGAATCTGTTTTGGTGCAGAATCTGTTTTGACACTGTTATATATTATTAATTTGTAAATAAGTATAGAATAATTTTATACGCATGCATATATTAACATTTTTTAATATTATATGAATTAAACTATATCATTAAGTTTTGTAATCATTGATTTTATATTTAAAATTTAATTTGTTATGTTTTTAGTGTTAAATATAATATGACTCGTGAAAAGAATTTAATAGAGAAAATAGAGAAGAAGAGAGTTTAGAGAATGATAATTATGTATTCATTTCAAGAGGAATAATCTATTTATAGATACAAAAGGTAACTAGAGAGTTACAAAAGATAAATACAAATGAAGATAAATAACAAAGATAAAGGAAGATATGAACATCCAAAAAAGAGTACAACATTCTTCATTATGTTATCATTTGTCTCATTAAAAACCTTATCAGCAAAACCCAGTTGGACAAGCGCATGAAACATCTAAATCACAAACACATTAGTAGGAGAGCCACAATTGTTATACTAGAAAATAGAATTTCACTATCAATCCATTACATTTGCCCTTTTGCATTTTTAATTTTTGGTGGTATTGAAAAAGTGATTTTTTTTTTCTCACTATTGCAAGACCTATAAAATAGACACAATATCAAGTTGAGATGCATTTCCATGTTTATGATCCAATCACATTTAAGATTTTTTATTTTCATCATTTAATTTATATTTACTTTAAAATAACTATCTATATTATTTTTAACTCATTCATTTTACATGTTTTTTAGGTTCTTTGTTTTGTTTAGCCTTTGGAAATGTGATTTTTTTAGACATAGTATATTACTCATATAATTTATTTTAATTGACAATGTTTTGTTTTTCCTGATATTTTTAGGTTAATATATTTTCATAATTTCCAAAAGGTTCTTGAAGCATTTGATTAACCATCAAATCCATGAAATTTAACATATTTTGGTAATTTTTTAAAAATCGAATTTATATTCATTTATTCTTTTTATCTTTCACTATCTCAAACATAACTTTTTAATTTACTTTATTATTTCCATTTTATAATATTTCTCTTAATGTTACCATTATTTAATTATTGCAATGAATTCACTACAAAACACTACTACATAAAAGGACTTTAACATTGGTTCTGGAGGAGTTTCAACATCGGTTCGATAATCAATGTTGAAATTGTCATCGTTGAAAGTATGCAATTTCAACATCGATTTTAAAACCGATGTTGAGAATCATTAGCTACATTGGTTCTTCTTGAAACCAATGTAGAAATGTGGCCAAAATTGTGTATTTTGAAGTGCTTTCTACATCGGATTTAAAAAATCAATGTTGAAAGTTGTATACAATATCGGCTTTTGGCAAAATCGATGTTGTAAAGACACTTTCTACATCAGTTTTAGACGAACCGATGTTGTTTTTTGCAAAAAAAAAAAAAAATAATACTTTCAGCAATTGATCTAAATCGCTCTAGTTTCAAGTACACTATAAATGATATACTGTCTCTTTAAAAAGGTTATATGATCCAAATTCAAGGATTTAATTGTGGATGCAGTCACAGGTTTCAAGTTGCAACTTGCAAGCAAAATTGCCTTGCAAACTTTGATGGCTACTACAACCAACAATTGCAAGGTAATGCAGTTGTGGTGACCACAACAACCAAGATGTCACAGTCACATCAACAGATGGAAATTAAAATTTAATTCCTTGCACCCTCTTAATGGAAAAGTATTTTAGCGTAGTTTGATTATATAACTTTCAAACAAAATTAACCAATTTAGACTTTCTTGCATTTTGTACATATAAAATCTTCTTATTCTTCAAATTCTTTTTGTCAATAAATATTTATTTTATATAATTGATCAAAGAAAATTCCAACGACTCATGGTCCCTAGAAACCAGTGTAGACTAAAATTCCAAATATAGTAAAATTCATAGGTACCTATTCAGTTTTCGCTTCTATTACATAGGTTGTGTTTGCATATGAAATAGTTTATTGAAATTTAGACTCAATCATTTTCATACCAAATCAATAAATTTTCCAGAAGAAGACTAGAGAGGATGTTGACAGAGATGATACAATATTTTTCCACACACTTGAATTTTGAAAAGAATCATAATCAAATAAAAGAAACCATTCAATAAGAAAGGAAATATTAATATTGTACTAATAAATTCATGAACACTAAGGGGTTATTGACTTGATCATTTTCTTTCTCCATTAACTTAAAGAGGATATCCCATGTAAGTACAGAAGTAGAGAAAAAAATTGGAAATAAGGGATATCATGTCCATTTTCCATTTCTCTAAAGAAAATGAATCATCACCACCTACTTTTTCCCCAATTGATAAACTATCAACCTCTCTAGAATCATCATTAACATCCATTTCTATCCATAATCCTGCTTTTGTTGCTGTCATTTGGACAATAACTTTGAATACTATTAGTAGCAACCATATCTTGCATGACTGAATCAGATTGAAGGCCCATCAAATTTTGATCATTCAATTCGTTAAATATAGGAGATGCAAGAAAACAATGAATGGAAGAAACAAGAGGACCCATATCATCACAAGTAGGATCATAACCTAAGCAACTAAAATCCCAGACGTCACTCTTTTCTTGAATAATTCTTACAGCATTGTCAAGCATCAATTGGAAGTATTGGCTTAATTTCGAACAAAATGAAACATTAATTTTCCAAAAAGAACACAAAATGATGCATAAAAATCAAATGCATAGGCATAGAGTAATATTGTGAAAATCTGGTGAAAGGAGTGTCATGAGTAAAACGAATTATTGAGTTCTTAACAATAGCATTGCACAACATGAAAAAAAAAAAACAGGAAAAAAATCTACTAATCATAAGACATATTACCTACTAAGAAGTTCTCACATTTCCAAGTCTTGACAATATTACTTGCTGGAAATGGTTACATCAATTAATGAAATGTAAAAAATGATTCAAGTCCTAGAAAATGTTATTACAAAAATGGATTTACATTACATTTCTAACAAGTTGGACAGAGAATAAGTTCCCCAAAAAGTTTAGACTCTAGTTATTTGTCTCACTATAAAACAATTTTGACTCTCATTTAAATATGATAAAAATCCCTTTAAACCAGAACTGTAATGAGTTTCTGTCAGAAAGTAATATAGTATTTTGTAGGTGTTAAGCATTCCTTAACGTGATTGATCAACAAAACACATGGAATTTCGCCTCTTCTTTGCAAGGGGAAAAGTGATCAAAAAAATCTTTAAGGGATCATTTGTTTCAAGGTATGATGTTACATTCTTGGGAATCACATGACCCGCAATATTATAACAAAGAATGTTATTCCTCGCATATCTAAAAATACATTTGGTTGTCTTTTAATATTCCTAGGAGTACTTTTTAAATTTTAAAATGATTAAAATAAAAAATACAAGTAAAAATGAAAGTTACAATGAAGTTAAAATATAATTCCCTTATTCCCATGGGAATGTAACTTTCCCACCCCTTAGCAAGGGAATAAGAATGCAATAGAACATGATGATGCTGCTTACCAGTAAATAAACAATACCCAGAATAATTTTCAAAACTATTATAAAAAAACATGGGAATATTACATTCCCATGTTCACATCTCCGGGAATGAACTTTTAATCAATGAAAAAAATACACTTTAAGCTGCTACATTTTCCTGCACAGATTAGCATGCAAATTTTCTCACTAAAGCACATTCCATTCCACTACTAGATTCAGGATTGCATGACTTGCGTGGCAAACTCTCACCCTAAATACAATGGGGAAATATTACAGTAGCTAATCTTTCACTCAAGCAGTGTTTTTGTAGCTAGTCTTCTATATTGTGGTTGTTCATTTTAGAAATAATCTATTCAATTACAAAATTCAAACTTAGATTGTATCTCTAATCAGGTTTGCAAATGTTACCAATCAATGATCAGGTTGAAAGAAAGCAAGTTTCAAACCAAGCTCTCCAAGAAATTCCTTTGAAATTTTGTCCAAAAAGAGTTCTACCAATGATGCATGAGAATCTTGCATTGTAGGACAAGAGCTTTGTTACTCAGTGAATCTTCCCTCAGTTCAGAAGCCTTTTGAAAATCAATGAAAATCTCAAATTGTAAGAATGTATATTTTAAAAGAAGACTTCATAGCTTTATATAGAAAAACTAATGTAACTGAATGTAATTGATTGATACACCCATGTAATCGATTAATTACTCTTAAGTAATCAATTAATTGTTCATTTAATTGATTAATTTGTTCTTGAGCTTTCTGGAAAAGATGTATGAACAAAGTAATCAATTAATATAATGCCTCGAATTACCATCTTGTATTTTATTGATTTTTGATGAAAATTCTTTTCAACTTACTTAAAAAAAATATCAAACCAAAAATTTCCATCATTGAGTAATACTTATAATTTTGAAGTAACATAAGTGTACAAAAGATTTTTCCTCATTAATTGATATTTGTAAATCTGATGTACAATAAAATACAGATTGTTATTAATTCTGTTACATAGCACAAACAATTAAAAATGCTCCGTAAAGAAATACATCTTCAAACACAACATCTTCAAATAACACTTCTTCAAACAAAATTCTCTTCTTGTAGACAGCTAATAGTCTCTCTTTGTTGTTCATCTGCTCGCCCGAATAAAATCGAGGTCATAGCAGGTGTCAACCACAGACACAAAGTACAGGGTAAGTTTATGATAAACATAGTTTAAGCAACAGAATACATTCAATATACATATATTCATAACAAAATCCTCAAAATATGATGCATGATTCTCTTTTTATATGATGCATGATTCTCTTTGACTCTTATCATGTGGTACCAATAGTCAAGATAGCCCCATCCCAGTGGCACATAACTTATCCGATCAGTCAGGGTAATGCAGTGTTGCAATAGGAAGGCCACCCACACTTCATGTGATCATGGGTGGCGTGGTCCTCACTGCCAATCACCCCCAAGCTCAAACTCCTTTTGTCTGAACGCACAGACTCAGTTTAGTTATCTGACACACCTCCTCTTGAGGCAAATAATGCGGACTAACCCCTGCCGGGCATATGCATATGAGACACATGAAACTGATTCATTTATTGCATTACTCTTTTCAGATGAGACACATCAACATGTAGTATCAATTGTCAAAATAGCTCCATCTCAGTGGTTTCACTATTTGACTGTCAAGATAGTCTCATCCTAGTGGTCTTACTATCTGACACACTTCTTATGATACACATGAGATGGTTTCACTTATTCATTTATCTTACCAAATCATTTCAACATCTCTTTTTCAATTATTGTTTCATGTGCTTTATGTAGAAACTCAACATCAATCAAGTATAGATCTCAGTTTATTTCTCATGTACAGAAACACAACATATTATTCATGTACAGAGATTCATAGAAACACTTAGCAACACATAAACTTTATAGAGATTCATAGAAACACATGAAGTCCATAGAGATTCATAAAACACTCAGCAACACATGAACTTTATAGATATTCATAGAAATACTCAACAACACTTGAACTTCAAACAATTATTCAAACACAAACAACAGTTAAAATATCTTTATCATAAAGCTTTCCTATGCATACTTATTTAACACAAGTAACACTTAAATTATCTTTACCATAAAAAAACTTCCCTATACGTACCTTATAACCTTTTTGCTAAACTTGTTTACTTCCTCCTAGCTAACTCTTCTTCACGTGATTTCTCTAAAATGGTGGGGTCTTTCCTATTTGATTTAAGCTTTGAAAAGAAGAAGATGAAAGTGAAATGAAAGGGAGATGGAGAGTAGTTCACGTGTGGCTTTTGTAGAAAAGGAGTGGTTTTGAAATGACTTGCATTTAGGTCCCCCTCCCCCCTTTATATAGTGTTTAGGAAATGATTTAATATTCAAGGACATTTTTACCCTTCTTAACTAATTTCTTTCATTTAGTTCCCTTCTAACTTAGTTTCCTACTTAGTTCCTCTTGTTCCATTCTATCCTAACTAGGTTCATTACTATTCTTTTACTTTGTAGAAAAAAAATCTCTTAAGCTATAATGACTTGCCTTTCCAAGTGGCCTTCACTTTGCAAGTGTCCTTACACTTGTCCAAGTTCATGAATCTTCTCCACTCTTCTTGCATTTCACGTGGAGTAGCTTGGCCAAGGGAAAATTTATGCTTTTCTTTCATTCTTTACATATCATGTTATCTTTTAAATGAAGAAAAATATTCTAGTTTCAATTTTACTTTGTACATGGCATTTAGCATTTTCTAATAAAATTTAATTTGAATTTCTTTCTACTTAATAATATTGAATAATATAATTCTAGAGTTTTCCAAAAACTGACCTCAATTATAATATAAATTGCCCACAAGCAATCTATACAAAGTGTCATTCAGACTTTTCATACAAGATTGTTCTTATCTTAATTCTAATTGTTCCACACTTCTTTTGATCATCAAAATTACTAAATCATTTAATTAAATAAATCTGTACATTCCACAATTTAGAGAAAATTCTATAGATTCTATTTATCATTTTTCCATATTTTTCCAATGCTTGAATTCTTTTGACTAATGTTTCAAAGTTGTCACCTTATAAAATTCATAGATTTTCTATTCTAGAGTTTCTTCTCACAAACTATTTTGATATTCTGCCAGCAAGAGTATTCTGTAATTTCATTAGGTTCTCACAAAATCTTTAAGGATATCTGGGCATTTTTTGCCTGAAGGACATTATGGTAATTTCATCATTCATCCTAGGGCATAATTGTCATTTCCACCATAAAATATCTAGCCAAAATATCTAAGGGTATTCTTGTCATTTACAAAATATCCAAGGGCATTTATGTAATTTCCATCTTAAAAATATATCACTAAAATATCTAGGGGCATTTTTGTAATTTTCAAAAATATCCAGGGGCATTATCATCATTTTCACCTCAAGGGCATTTTTGTAATTTCTAATTTAAGGAAAGGGTAATATGGTCAAAACATTTCCTTAATGTCTCTAATTGATATTTCACCCAAATAATTTAAATATAGACCATCCAATCTGTAACACCCCAATATTTTTATATACGTGTTAAATGTGTAATTTAGGAAATGTTTTAGATCAATTAGTAATATGTGATTAAAGGATTTTTTTACCTAGAATAGAGATTAGAAAAATTTCAATACAATACTCCTAGGTAATAAATTACTAATAGGTGACAAGAAAATCTAGAATAGAATTTCTAGGAACTTTACTA
>PYAF01000486.1:449458-475744 GCA_007407185.1 Glycine tomentella | reverse complement strand
ACTAGCCTTGGCAATCAAATAATGGTGAGACCTGACCACCTCAACAAGTGCCACAATAGCATTGTTCAGCTTAGCATGCTTTACCCGCCAGATGTTAAAGATAGTAGACTTCAGCTTGACTATCTCTCTCTCCAGAGAAATCGCCTTGCTCACAGCCTCTTGGTGGAATTGTTCATTCTCTTCCAAGATTGCAAGGCTCCTCTAAAGAAAGATCTTGATAGAGTCGGTAGAACGTTGAGGACCAATCGACTATATCAAATCTTTGTCAAATGGGGTTGGAGTCCTTCGTTTGAGCACATGCCATATACTCCATAGTGAGTCAATCTCCCTTGAGGCATGCACAAACACGAGGGAGGTGACAGGGCGAGAAAAAGAACAAGGTAGAACTGACGTTGGCATGGTAGAAGCAGGTGTAGGAGAAGATGCATGAAACGCAGGAGCAGTAGCAGGAGTAGTCGAAGCGGGAGGAGGAAAGACAAGAAGGGTAGTAAGGACCACCACTGGAGCAGGAGTGGTAGTGACCGAAACAGCAGCAGGCACTATCACTAGAGCCAGAGCCCAGACATTGGATGGAACAGTTGAGTTGGGAAGAAGCCCAACAACCTCCCTCATTGCACGCAGACTATGAGGGGCCCTTGACTTCTTGCCACCAGACATCCCAGCACCGACCCTTTTCCTCTTAGCCAAAATCGAGGAAGAGATGTTGGGGAAAGCAGCAGCAACATCAGTAGGGCCAACCCCGACATTGGGTCGACCCTCTTCTCTAGCTGAAGGATGGATATGGGGGGTGGCACAACACCATCATCAACACCCACATTCTTCACTAACGACCTCCATGGAAAATTACCCATTATACCTACAAAGCACACAGAAAAATCATAAGTGTCAAGTCAGGTCAAAACAAACAGAAGAAGATAAAGAAGACAAAAAAGGAATAAGGCATAAGGGATTATCGTCTAAAGTAGCAAGAGGATCATCTGCTAACGGCAAGGACAAGATGGCTCACGCATCCAAGGAAGCTAGTAGCTGCTTCAAGATCGCCTTGTCTCCCCTCTCCACCAGGGTCAACAAGTCTTCATCAAATGAATTGAACCTGGTGGGATCAGACTGCCAGTAGAACGGGAAGCTAGCCTCCTTATCCTGATTGAACATCAATGGCAGCCCGTCAACCACGACACCACTATCACAAACCTTGAAGAAATGATTCTTGAAGCAACAAAAGACATTTGGTCAATCTCAAACAATTTCTTAGAAACACTATTCAAAGAGACCCAACCGATCTTCCCCGTCAGCTTTGTCTGAAACAAAAATAGGAAAACTGACACACTTGGCCGAATGTTGAAGAATGAACACAGAATGTCAAATGCCTTCACCATTGCCCAACTATTGGGGTGAAGTTGGGAGGGCGGTACGTTCAAGAATTCTAGTAAAGCACATTGGAAAGGAGAGAAGGGAGGAGCAAACCCAGTACCTCAAAAAGGCACTAGGACATGACAAAGAAGGGCGAAACAACTCGTGCTGCCCTCAAGAAGGGGAAGTCATCACTTCTGCAAGCCTCAACAACAATCTTGCAAGAGTCTTCAGGAGCCGTCAACCTAGTTGATGGCACATGGCATTGACATACGCTGGAGAAGTGAGAGAAGACTTGTACTTGAGAACATCTTTTCTCACCCACTTATAGCCAAGCACCGGTGGACGACGGCAACCCAGCACCTACACCGCACACGAGGGGAAGCCCTAGCGCTCCCAGCAACATTCTTCCTCGCCCTTCCAGAAGTAGAAGGGGGAAGAATCATGAGCAGCAAAGGTTCCTCGGCCCGAGGGGAAACCGAAGGCCTTACCCTCTGACGAAGGTGAGAGATACCCTCGTCAACACGACACGAGTTAGCCTTCCTCTCTGAAGAGGAAGACTCGTCGTCAAAAGCTTCACGGTGACTATCCTCATCTAAGGAGGCACCCACAGAAATCACTTCACACATTAAGGCTTGCTCAATCGAGCCCCCTAAATCACTACCTCCTATACCCAAAGCAGAATCGGAAAATGGGGGACACAAACATTTTCTAAACAAGAAAGAGTACCTTGAACAAAGGAAGGGAAAACCAGCAGAAGACCAAGAGAGCAAATAAGGTTCTGAAAAGAAAGAAGGCAAGAAGATAGGTATGGCGGTGAGGGAAAATGTCAAATGTCCCCACCATTTAAATGGAGGCGCAACTTTTCAGTTACTGATGGGACTTGAAACGACTCCCTTGAAACCCGCGCCATGACCTAATGCCACTCACCCACTACCGCACATCTCTAGTACGTGCCCACTCTGAAAACAATATCAACAGCACACAAGAACCAAGAGAGGGGTGAATTGGTTAACTTGATCTTTAAAAAACTCTTTCTTTAACAATCAGAGTAATCAAGATCGTATCACAAATGAACCAAGAATGCTCCAACCAATCAAACCACTTAGCTAATGAATGCAATCACAAAACTTTCACTTGTTGAATAAGAAATGTAGCACCAAAGAATGATCAATTATAACAACAAGAACAGATTAGAAAGAAGTATTCAACACAAAAGGGAATTATACTGGTTCACTTCTCACCCTTGAGAAGTTACATCCCGTTCTTCCAACCACAAATGTTAGAGTTCCACTAATAACAAATGTTCTTACAAGCCTTTTACACAATCAATCTGAATCAGACCTAGATTAAGAATCAGATTTCTAACACTTAGAATCTCTGTGATCAAGACATAGAAATCACCCACCTCTACTCTTACCCCTAGGAACACCTATCCTCGTAAAGCTTTAAGAAATCCTATGTTATTAATACATAAAGAATCTCAAAAGAACACAAGCAAAGTGTAAAGAAAGAAACCACCTGTGATCCAATAAATGAAGTATGCAAATGATTTACTAGACTTTGATTAAAAGGTGGAAGAAGTTAGTTTAGAACATTCTTTACAAAACTTCTTTTGAAAGTTTGCCCAAGAAGAAACCCTCCTTTGAAATCTTTGAATCTTGAGGATTTGTGGGACTTAACAGTGTTTAGCACTTGAAATCTATTCTTGCTCAGAAAGCTAATGAAAGTACTTTGTAATTCCATTGTTATATTTTTCAAAACACCCAACAACTATTTATCGAATTCAGTTTGTAGCTGTCAGTAATCGATTAAAACATTAATGTAATCGATTAAATACTCCTATGTAATCGATTGTTAACACATTTAATCAATTAAAGTGTTCTTGAGCTTTCTAGAAAGGATTTTATGAACAAAGTAATCGATTAATTCGTCATGTAATTGATTATCATAGGAAGTCTTTGTTTCCAAAATGTGTCAAGTAATCAATTACCACAAATCATAATCGATTAACACCGGAAGACTTTTCTGTGTTAATCGATTAAAGTGTTCTTGAAAGCTTAAGTAATAGATTACCACAAGTTGGTGATCGATAAGCAGAGAAAAAAAATGTTTTTCCAAAGCCTTAAACTTTGAACACTTTGGCTTTTTATGCAATCATGAAAGGAAAAGCTTTTTCACAAAACTTATGCTTTTATGAAAACCATGAATGCAAAACTCTGAATGATGTTTATGCAATGCAATGGAGATGGAACACTTAGATATCTAAAAATTTACATAAGTCTTCAATTGAATAGGCATGTAAAAGCAAAAATACATTCATGTCTAAGAGCCTCAACATCTTGATCCTCTCAAGTTCCTCCTGTATCTAACAATCTCCCCCTTTTTGGCTTTGATCATGTCAAACTTTAATTGAACATCTTGATCCATTGTGTTCTTTCGGGTGATGATTTCCAGGAACTTTTACTTGATACCTTAAATAGATTCAGCTTCTTGACAAGACCAAATGTCAAGTATACTTTACATAAACAATTTACATTCACATGTATTTATATTGTTCCCCCTATCTTAGGTAATTTCATATCAGTTAATATAAGATCAACGCTTTTATTCATTTAAATCAAAGCAAACATTTATCATTTATCATTTATCATCCTTCTTCCCTTATATTCTTATAATCACCCAACATCCTTCATATGTGCATTGTATATGTTCATTTTTCTCCCCCTTTTGGCTTATCAAAGGCAAAATGTTCCAGTTATAATGAAATAAGCAAAGGAAGATGTAAACAATATAAAACAAAATTTTATTCATTTGTAGAAGGTGCATGAAGATAAACATCAAAGATAAGTGCTGAATATGACAGAAAGCAAACAACACAACCAGAAGCAGAGTAAGACATCCACTAATCTAGAGATTATCAAAGTCTTTAAGAGTCATTCTAGTCTCTATATTTTCTAGCCTAGTGGTGATTTCATCTGTAACGACCCACCTCGTCGCTACGATATCACTACTCTAAACGTATAATTTAAATTTTTAATGAAAATTCTAAAGATATTTTTATGAAAATGAGAGTAAATTTTTTGCGATAATACACTTATCAAACAATGCACAAATACAAAAATAAATACATATGTATGTATATTTTAAAATATTAGTTATCATTCACATGTCAGAACATAATTTAGCTTTTAATAAATATATAAGCTTGGGGTTTACATGCCCGATTAAAGAAAATCAAGGAATCAACTAAGAAAGAGTTGATAATACAATACAATTCTCTCCCCAAAATAAATTCCAACGTTATCACGTCGGCTTGGCAGCTCCAACAAGAAGGATCTCCCTCTAAGGTCATCTACTGCTACTCATCTGCTCCCACGAACAAAGATCCGCGATCATCATAGGTACCAACCACACGGCACAAAAATTGCAAGGGTCAGTTTATTATACAAAATCAACAAGTTCCAGATAACAATGATTAGAAAGAAAACAACAATAACAACTACAATCAATCAGTTCAATACACACTTAACAAACTAGTCATCCACTTTTTCCACCATTCAAATCAATTATGCTTAAAATGATGCATGCACATGACTCCGCTCTCACCATGCAATGTGGTACCATTCTAACGAAAATAGTCTCTCTTAGGAAAATGATTCAGTATGTTATCGGGGTCACCCTATCATGCACTAACCATTCCCCCCCTCCCCATGGTGATCAGCCAGAGTCTCAAGGGAATTCCAAACTGAGTGACATGCCCCTTAGTACCCACATTTTTAGCCCATAAAAAAACCACAGGTAAACACGTCCTTCATTATATTTCCATCCATGCAATTATGAAGTATGAAACATGGGCACCAGCAATGCACTGAACATGGATAAGGACCAAAGTTCTAAACAATCCCTTTTTCTCTCTAGGGATGCTTAAAATTCGTAAACCCTTCCTCTCAAGGATATCCAATAAGTCATGCATCCCCCCATGTACACACACAGCATAAAAGCATGGGCTCGACAATGCACTGATCGTGGATAGAGACTGGAATTCTAAGCAACCCCTTTCTCTCTTCAAGAATGCTTAAAATTCGTAAACTCTTCCCTGCATGGATATCCAACAGGTCACTGCACCTCACATGTACAACGTACATCAATCACAATGACATCATCAATCTCAACATCAT
This sequence comes from Glycine tomentella, assembly GCA_007407185.1. Lineage (NCBI taxonomy): Eukaryota > Viridiplantae > Streptophyta > Magnoliopsida > Fabales > Fabaceae > Glycine > Glycine tomentella. Next base: position 470,213 of record PYAF01000486.1, on the reverse strand, counting down.
CTCTCATCTATGTCATCATCAACATCAATATCATCTCAATCTCAATATCATCAACAACATCAACTTCATTTCATTTCAATATCATCATCATAAACATCAATATCATCTCATATTAATATAATCATCAACATAATCTCATTTCAATATCATCATCAACATCACAACAATTGCATTTCACATCTATATAACATATGCCTGAGATTCAAATTCCTCAGGTCTTCAGACAACACAAACCTAAGTCATTCACAATCCATATTGTAACACCCTGAAATTTCGATAAATTGAAAATAGATGTTTGATGTGATTGCTGTGTTATTTGATTGTTTGATGTAACGACCCACCTCGTCCTACTGTATCATTAACTCTTACCGCACAAGATTTAACTTTTAATGAAAACTTCATTAAATTGATTATGAAAATGATGGTAAATTTTTCATGATAATACAATTATCATACATGAATTACAATTACATATTTAAACACATATGTATATATATTAAATCAGTTCATGTCATCCACATGTTAGAACTTCCTTTAGCTTTACATGTATATACACTTGAAATTACATATCTAACAAAAAGCCAAAGAACTAACTAAGAAAGAGTCGATTAACAAAACACAACTCTTTCTCCAAAAAGAAATCCAATGTCATCACGTCGACTTGGCGGCTTCAACCAAAAAGAATATCTCCCTCCAAGGTCACCTATTGTTGCTCATCTGCTCACACGAACGAAAGTTTGCGATCATTATAGGTACCAACCACACGGTACGACAAACACAAGGGTGAGTTTATTATGTACAACCAACAATTATCAAGTAACCACAATTGGAAAGGAAACAACAATCACAATCACAATTATTACCAAAATTCTACTATTCCAATACACACTCAACAAACCAAATCATCCGATGCATTTCAAAATTCAACAATCATGCACAGAATGATGCATGCACCTGACTCATCTATCAGTATACAATGTGGTACCATATCCTGGAAGTAGCCTCTCATAGGAAAAATGATTCACCGCCTATCAGGGCCACCCTGTCGTGCACTGGCCATTCCCCCACCCGGTGATCAGCCAGCGTCGCTAGGGAATTCCAAACCTGATAACCCCTTAGTACCTGCGTTCTCAGCCCACTGAAATCCACAAGTACGTGCATGCCTTCATTCTATTTCCACACATACAAATGAAGTATGAAACATGGGCATCATCAATGTATGACCGTGGCTAGGAACAAATCCTTTCCCACAAGGATGACCAATCATACACCCCCCCATGTACATACCTAACACACCAATGTGGGCTCACCGATGCACTGGCCGTGGCTAAGAACAAATCCTTCCCCGCAAGGATAACCAACCGGTCGCTGCACCCCATGTGTATATACACAACATACAACCATGGCACCATCAATGTATGACCATGTCCAGGAACAAATCCTTCCCCACAAGGATGACCAGTCATACACCCCCATGGGTATCCATGTATATCCACATCACATAATGACAACCATGGGCACCATTAATGCATGATCATGGTCAGGAATAAATCCTTCCCCGCAAGGATGACCAATCATGCACCCCTATGGATATTAGTGTACATACATATCACCTCATCTCAATATCATCATCATATATATCAAATTCATCTCATTTTAATATCAACATCATTTCATCATCATCTCATTTAAACATCATAAGCCACATCATCATTATATCATTTATATATCATCAAACACATTGTCATTATCTCATTCAACCATCACCAACACATCAATAACATCTCGTTTCAACATTATCAATGACATCAATATCACCTCATTCATCCACAATCCATTTTACCACGAGACTGGTATTTTAGGAAAATTCTAAATTAAAGAGGAGAACTGCAATATAGAAAATCCACTCTTATGCCCATTTAAAAATTTAATAAATAATTAAATAGGAAAACATATTATAAAATTTTGGACAGCGTCTCCTCTGTAATTAAGACTTTTCCCAAAAATCCAATCATCACAATAATAATATCATTCACAGTTTAACCATCAACAAGCCAATTCATCAAATCCCATTAGTTAAAAATATTTTTTCTTGAAAACGAGCACACACAGGAACAAACACACATCGATCATAAATACATCACATCCCATTAGTTAAAAACGTAGTTTTTTCTTGAAAACCAGCACACAACAGGGACAGGCAAATATCCTCATAGTTGGACTCCTTGTGTAACACCCTGAAATTTCAATAAATGCAAATGTATGGTCAAAATGTGTCTTACATAACTATTTGATGTGAGTGTTAGGTTATGTGAGATTTGATTGGTCTATATTTAAATTATTTGAAATATTAATTAGAGATATTACAGAAATGTTTGAAGAGAAATGACCATATTACCCTTCCCTTGAAACTGAAATTACAAAAATGCCCTTGAGGTGAAAATGACGATAATGCCCTTGGATATTTTTTGTTAGATATTTTAAAATGGAAGTTACAAAAATACCCTTGAGCAAAAAATTACACAAATACCCTTAGATATTTTGTTGAGATATTTTATAGTGAAAATTACAATCATACCCCTAGGGTGAGTGACAAATTACCATAGTACCCTTGAGGCTAAAATTACCAAGACACCCTTTGATATTTTGTGAAAGCTTGATGAAATTACAAATTGCCCTTGGATGACAGATTACCAAAATACTTTTAGTGACAGAAAGCCTCAGAATAGAATTTCTATGAATTTTATACGGTCATAACTTTGAAATTTTATTCAGGAGAATTCAAGCATCAGAAAAATATGGAAAAATGATAAATAAAATCTGTGGAATTTTCTCTTAATAGTAGGATGAATAGACTTATTCAATAAGATGGTTTAGTAATTTTGATGGTTAGAAGCAGAACGGACCAATCAGAATTATGATAAGAACAGTCTTGTATGTAAGGTCTGTGTAGCACTCTGTATAGACTGCTTGTGAGCAATTTATACTATAATTGAAGTCAATTTCTGGAAAACTCTAGACTTCTATTATTTAATATTATCCTTTGGGTAGAAGAGTTCAAATTGAACTTTACTTCCTCTTAAGAAATGCCATGCGTGAAGTCATGTTGGAATTGAATTCTTCTTCTTCATGAAAGGTGACATATGGACACAAGGAGAACCACACAATTTTCTTCTCTTTAAGGAAAATAAAGCATGATATAGAAAGAGGAAAGGAAGATAAAAATCTTCCCCTTGTAAAGAAGGCATCATGAACTTGCAAAGTGGAGGGACACTTGAAAGAAAGTTATCATGGCTTAGAAGATTTTTATAAAGGATAGAAGATATTTAGGAAAACCATTATGAGCTTAGTTAGAATGAAATGGAATGAGATGAAACTAAGTTCTAATGAAACCAAATGGGAGTAACTAGCTAGAAAAGGGTAGAAATGTCCTTGAATAGTTTATTATTTTCCAAACTCTATATAAAGGGAGGAAGGCCTTAAGTGGAAGTCACATTCAAGACTCCATTCTTCCACCTATTCCACACGAAACCTCTCCTTCATTTCACTTTCATCCTTTCCTTTTCAAATGCATAAAGAGACTCCATTCCCCTTGAAGAATCACGTGTAAAGCTAGCACCTTTAGGAAGAGAAAGACAAGTTTATTAAGAGATTATAAGGTATGTATAGGGAAGCTTTATGATAGAGATAGTTTAAGTGTTGTTTATGATAAAGATAGTTTAAGTGTTGCCTGTGTTTGAATAAATGCTTGAAGTTCTGCGTAGTATGACTTGTATCTGAGAAATTGTTGGACTTCAGATATAGTTACATGATTGAGTGCTCGAATGAATTTTTATGTGTTGTTGAGTGTTTCTATGAATCTATGTACATGAATAATATGTTGAGTTTTTGTACATGAGTATCAAGCTAAGTTCTGTACTTGATTTATGTTGAATTTCTGAGTAAAGTATATGAGACAGCGATTGAAGACTGATGTTGAAAATAAATGAGTTGATAAAATGAAAAGAGTTATGCATTAAGTGAATCAGATTCATGTGTCTCATGTGCATAAGAGTTGCCTCAAAGTGGAGGTGTGTATAAGAGTTGCCTCGGAGAGGAGGTATGTCAGATAGTTACAAGAACTGAGTGTGTGCGTTCAGACAAGAGAAGTCTGAGCTGGGGGTGACTCTTGCGATGAGGAATCACGCCACCCATGATGATCATATGAAGTGTGGGTGAGAACTTGTGCAATACCGGGAGACCCTGACTGGTCGGATCAGTTCTTGACCACTGGGATGGGGCTATCTTGACAGTTGGTACCAAATAATAAAAGAGAATCATGCATCATGATAAGAGTCTAAGAGAATCATGCATCTTTGAGGATGTTGTTATGAATATCTGCATATTGAATATATTTTGTTGCTTAAATTATATTTATCATAAACTTACCTTGTATTTTGTGTCTGTGGTTGACACTTGCTATGACCTCGATTTTATTCGGGCGAGCAGATGAAAAGCGAAGAGAGACTATTAGCTGAGGATTTTGTTTGAAGATGATATGTTTGAAGATGTATTCTTTTGTTACAGAGTGTTTTGAACTAGTTGTACTATGTAATAGAACCAGTGTCAGTTTGTAATCTTATTATATATATTACTTCAGATTTATAATTATTACTCAGTAATGAAATTTTCTTGAAGTATCAGTTATTGGCAAAATTTTATTATATTCAATTGGGTACTCTTAAGTAAGTTGAAAAGAATTTTCATTAAAAAATCAATAATAACAAGATCGTAAATTGAGGCGTTACACCTTGGCCCCCAACTATGGTACCAAAACTATAACTAACTAATAAACTCCCCTTACCTAACTAGGAGTTCTCCTGTTAAAACCTCACAGTGTTGTTTTGGAGATCCTTCAATATGCGTGTTTTCATCCAAACGTAGAGCTCTATATACCAAATCAAAGACAATTTAATATAGATTTCCAAGTTAAGATCAATATTAACATTTGGGGTGAAATACCCACTCAAATTAAAAAAGGGGCTAAAATGGTGTTTTAGGAGTTTACATGAAAGGACATCATTTCGAAATTCCAATCACACCTATGTGACTGGAGTTCAACAAGGATTACAGAAATGACATCAATTTCATAAAAAGGAGACTTTTACAACATCTCATTTTCAAAGTGCTTTTCAAAGGAAGTGTAAAACTCCCAACAACGATACCCACAACACAAGACACACTAAGAGAAGCTTAAACTAGCTAGAATAAGACAAAGGAAACCACGATTACCTCAAGGAAACCAAGAAAGAAGGATTTGGAAGTCCCCTTCTCTGCCGAAACTTTGAGAAGAGTTTCAAAGATTCCGCTCTGATTAAGTGGTTCTTCTCCGTGTCGGGGTCTCGTGGCAAGCAACGGCGGCCCGTGGGCGTTGATGGTGGTTGTGGCTGGTGGAGGAGGGTGGTGGGAGGCTTGCATACTGGTTGAAAGAGAAAAAAAATACCAAATTTCATGGTTTGGAGGCTGAAATACGTATTCAGCACCGCCTTGACTCGCCCAGACGAGCAAAAGTGCCTGAAAAATTCGCCTGAGCGAGCTGACCAGATTCTAGAATTTCTGCTTTAGTGAAAAATTAATTTCTCACTCTACCGACATTATTTTGACAATTCCAACAGTCAAACGTTACATATATGGGTTAGGAACCTATCTTTAAAATTTGAAGGCGATCCAGCGGTTAACCAATCCAAAATGGTGATTTTACTAAAAAAGGTTTTCGGGTCAAATTCAGAATCGCACAATTCAACGCAACTCAAACAAACTCCACATAACTTGACATCTACACCAAGCAATAACACAAGGATAATTTACACAACAATCATTCAACTAATCCAAACTTATCAAACAATCAAATAATACAACAATCACATCAAACATCTATTTTCAATTTATCAAAATTTCAGGGTGTTAGATTTGATAAGTTTGGATTAGTTGAATGATTGTTGTGTAAATTATCCTTATGCTATTGCGAGGTGTAGATGTCAAGTTATGTGGAGTTTGTTTGAGCTGCATTGAATTGTGTGATTCTGAGTTTGACCCGAAAACCTTATTTAGTAAAATCGCCATTCTGGATTGGTTAATTGTTTGATCGCCTTCCAATTTTAAAGGTGGGTTACTAACCCACATATGAAAGTTTTGACCATTGGGATTGACCAAATAACATCTTAATTGTGAGAAATTAATTTTTCACTGAAGCAAAAATTCTATAATTGGGTCAGCTCGCCCAGGCGAATTTTGCAGGCATTTTTACTCTCCTGGGCGAGTCAAGGCATGTTAAATACGTATTTCAACCTCCAAATCACGAAAATGGTGATTTTTCTTCCTCCCAATAGCCAACCGACCTCCCCCATCATCCTCCACCACCCACAACCACCGGAGACCACCACGAGGCACCGCCACTTGCCGTTAGATCGGTGATGTTGTGTATGTACATAGGGGTGCATGAGACTGTTTTTGTTGAATGTGTAATGGAATGAGGGGTTTGTGGTAATAATTGTGGTGATTTGTGTTGCTTTTCTTCCAACTGTTGTCATCTGATGCTTGTTGGTTTTATCTAATAAACCCACCCTTGCGTTTGTTGTATCATGTGATTGGTACCTGTGATGATCGCGAACCTTCATTCGTGTGAGCAGATGAGCAGCCTTAGGTGACTCTGGAGGGAGATTCTTTTTGGTTGGAGCCATCAAGCCGACATGATGATGTTGGGTTTCTTTTTGGGAAAGAGGTATGTTTTGTTGATCAACTTTTTCTTAGTTAGTTCTGTGACTTTTTGTTAGATATGTAATTTTAGTTGTATTACATGTAAAACTAAATGAAGTTTTAACATGTGGATGACATGTACCGATTTAATATATATGTTCACATGTGTTTAATTATGTAAATGTAATACGTGTATGATAATTGTATTATGGTGAAAAATTTACCATCATTTTCATAACCAATTTAAGGAAGTTTTCATTAAAAGTTAAATCTTGTGCGGTAAGAGTTAATGATACAGTAGCGACGAGACAGGTCGTTACATTAGTGGTATTAGAGCAGGTCGAACCTTTCGGCCGGTGAGTTGTGAGTCTGCTTTGTATTCTGTGTTTGCTTGAATGAATGTTTGATGGTTGAAGTAACTAGTTGTTTTGTAGTGGCTTGAACTGTTTGTGTTTGAGACTTGCATACATTGTTGTGATGGGTTGTGAAGATTCCTTGGGTTGAATATAGCATATTTGTATTTCTGATGTCTATTATAACATGAGTTCCAATGCCTTGTCATGAGTTATCAGACTGGCCATTTGGATAATTCGTGAAGTGCAATGGGACGTTATGGCAAGCAGTCAGGAATGCAAAGAGTGGGGAATTGGTGTAGAATTGTCTTGTGCTTTTGTTGTGTGTTTTCCTTCCAGGTTCTCACTTCATGGTGTGTGCAGGAAGTGATGGCTTGTAGGAATGACCGTGCTATAACTGATGCTCTCCAAGCCTTAGCTTAGGCCCTGGGGAATCAGAATAGAGGAGAAGTTGTTGGAGCTATTGAGTATCAAGGGTTAGACCGCTTTCAGTGAAACAATCTCCCTACTTTCAATGGAGGATACAACCCTGATGGTGCTCAGAATTGGTTACGGGAAATTGAGAAGATTTTTTGAGTAATGGCATGTCCAGAGGAGCAGAAGGTTGCTTTCGACACCTACACTCTGGTAGAAGAAGCTGAGTATTAGTGGGAGAACACTCACCAATGCTTGGAGGCTAAAGGTCAAGCTGTGATCTGGGAAACCTTTAAGAGGGTATTCCTAGAAAAGTATTTTCCTGAGGATGTTAGGAACAAGAATGAGATGGAATTCTTGGAGCTTAAGCAAGGGAACATGACAGTAGCGAAGTATGCAGCTAAGTTTGAAGAGTTGGTAAGATACTTTCCTCATTACCAAGGGATAGATGGTGAAAGCTCTAAATGTGTGAAGTTCCTAAATGACTTGCGACCTGAGGTGAAGCAAGCAGTGAATTATCAAGGTGCTCGTCAGTTCCCTCTTTTGGTTAACATGTGCCGGATATTGTAACACCCCGTAGGCCTCCGACGTGTTATCATTAATAATATCAGGTTATCGTATAAAACACAAATTAAGTAACTCAGCGGAAGCAAAGAATCATTTTCTTGATACATTATGTATGGAATCATAAATATAAAGCATCTCACACACACAGAACCTACATCTATCACACCCCTGCTAATCCAGTTTTCATATCATACATCATAAAGACAGATAACTACAAAACTTAGGCAGATAGTCACATGTACAACAACTATACTCAGGGAAAGTCTCATATCATAACACACAATAGTTCTGTACAGACATATACATCAGCGTCCACACCACACATCCCGTGGTGATACAAAAGAATATCAACCCTCCCTGAGGGTATACAGAACTATACATCAAAATAGGGTCAAAATAGAGCCTTCAAGCTCTCCATGCCGCTTCTCTGTCAAGCAGCCTAGTCTCTGCTGGGCCTCTTGCCCTGAGACTGGTCTTCTCTTCTAGCAAGGTCACCTGAAATCATAGAAAACCCCCACACGAGGTGAGATAACATATCTCAGTAAGCTCAGGGTCCCTGGGAACTCATTCCCACCCTGGCTCACAGATTCACAACACACACATATCAGGCAAACATATCATATATGGCCCACTGGCCTCATCATATCAAATCAACAACATAATATCATCACATGACAGGTGGTAGAGCTCCTCAATGCCTGGTGGAGCTCCTCAACGCCCTGACGGAGCTCCTCAACGTCAGTACCTGTCATAATGTGGCAGAGCTCCTCAATGCCACGGGCGGAGCTCCTCAACGCCCAGAATACACGGCGGAGCTCCTCAACGCCGGTATTTATCTATTGGCCAATAGATATCTCAATCACAGCATGCATATATCAAATGCAGATACATATAATTTAACATAACAATGCCATAGCCAATGCATACAGTATGAATCATGACCAACACTCCCCAGAAGTGTGGTGTGCAACCAAAACGGGAATTCATTCCCCCAGAAACACTGAACTTACCTAGTAAAGTCTCAGTCCTCGATTCCTTCCCAGGTCTGTGGCTCCCGCCACCAACAGTCACAGAATCAATGCCTCAGTGACGACTCAGAAGATCTCAGGACAGCTTCCTCAAGCTCTATTGTCCTTTCCAAGCCTTGAGTCTCGCCCACTCTCAAGTTCTCTGAGGTTTCTCTGTTGAGAATCCAAATTCTCACTCAAATGGGGTTTAAAACAAAAGGATGAAGGATTTCAGCTTTCTAATCGGTTCTAACAAAGTTATAGGTCTCAAGAAGGTGTTTAGGCTAGTATATAAGGGCCTAAAAAGCTTGGTTCAGCCATTAATGGAGGTTTGGCACAGGGGGAAGAAGGGAATCATTTTTCCTTCCCCATTTTCGCGCTGTTCCTCTTATATAATAGACCTGCCCGCGATTCCGCGCGACCCGCGCCACCTTCCGCGCGATCCGCGCCACAATGGCGGTGAACTGGCGCTGCCAGCGCCATCACCACGCTAACCGCGTGAACCTTTCGAGACCTTTGGCGCTACCCGCGCCAAACTGGCGCCATCCGCGCCATCCTTCTCGGCCTTGTCAAGCTATTGGCGCCATAGCTCACGCTAATAGCGTGAGTAGGCCGCATCAAAATAGCTATCCAGGCACTTTCTGGCGTGATCCGCGTGGTATTGGCGCTATCAGCGCCACATCCACTATGTCTGGCGTGATCAACGCCAGACCTGGCGCGATCCGCGCCACACCCTTAAAAGGGTTTTTCTGATGCGAATCCCCGCGCGCCGAGAATTAGGGTCCTTACAGATATGGGATGAAGACTCTCAAGATAGAGTGGCATATTATCAGAGTACATGTCCAATGAAGAACAAGAAGACCGAGCCTCAGAACCGTGGAAAACCATACTCAACCCCTCCTAAGTAGTATGGTCATCGTCCCAACAATAAAAGGACTGCTGTTATGAGGTTTTCTGGTGATAGTGGTAGCAAACCCACTAATTTTTCCACTCAGATCTTTTGTTTCAAGTGTGGTAAGTCAGGCCATATCTCTTCAAATTGTATAAAGAAGGACCCTATTTGTTTCAAGTGCGAACAACAAGGTCACATTCAATGAGATTGCCCATATCTCAAGAATGAGCAGAATGGTGGAGGTCTGAAGGACCAAATCGAACATCCAAAAACCACGAGAAGAGTCTTTACTCTTAGTGGTGCTAAAGCTTTGAAATCTAAAGATCTAATCCAAGGTAAATGTTTCATAAGTGGGATTCCGTTACTTGTGCTATTCGATTCTGTTGCGACCCATGCATTTATATCCTGTTTGTTTGTGTTGAGAAACTTAAACTTTCTATGTCTTCTTTGAATGATGAGCTTGTGGTTGAGACCCTAACTAGTGGGTTTGTTTTGACTTCTGATGTGTGTTTGAATTGTCTTGTAGAAAATTTTGATAGAAATTCTTATGTTGATCTGATTTGTTTGCCTCTCAGCCGAATTGATGTTATTTTGGGTATGAACTGGTTATCTTCCAACCATGTTTTTTTAAACTGCTTTGATAAAATTATGGTGTTTGGTGATTCTGAGGTGAGTAATAATGACATATTTATCTCTACCAACCAAATTGTGTCATCTTTCAAAGAAAATGCTCAAGTGTACATGATCTTGTCTAACCTGGAAGTAGAGACCAAGGTTTCTCTAGGTGACCTCCCTGTTGTTAGAGAGTTTTCAGGAGTGTTTCCTGAGGATATATCTGGCCTATCGCCTGAGAGAGAGATAGAATTTTCTATAGATTTGGTACCTGGTGCTAGACCCATATCTATAGCTCCTTATAGGATGTCTCCTATAAAATTAACTGAGCTTAAGAAACAACTAGAAAAGTTGTTGGATAACAGTTTGTGAGACCCAGTGTGTCCCCATGGGGAGCACTAGTGTTGTTAGTGAAGAAGAAAGATGGAATCATGAGGTTGTGTGTAGATTATCGTCAGTTGAACAAGGTGACGATTAAGAATAAGTATCCTTTGCCTAGAATAGATGACCTTATGGATCAGTTGGTAAGAGCTTGTGTGTTTAGCAAGATAGACCTTAGGTCAGGTTACCATCAGATCTGTGTGAAGTCTGAGGATATTTCGAAGACTGCTTTTAGGACCCGTTATGGTCATTACGAGTATTTGGTTATGGATTATATGAATAAGATCTTTCACCCCTATCTTGATAGTTCTGTGGTAGTATTCATAGATGATATTTTGGAATACTCTAAGACTAGAGAGGAGCATGAGGAGCACTTGAGGATTGTGCTACAGACCCTTAAGGATCGACAACTTTATGGTAAGGTGTCCAAGTGTGAGTTTTGGTTGGAGAAAGTGAGTTTCCTAAGACATGTGATATCCCAAGGTGGTATAGTTGTATATCCTTCTAAGGTAGAAGTTGTTCTTAAGTGGGAAAGCTCCAAGTCTGTGTTTGAGATTAGGAGTTTTCTCAGTCTAGCATGATACTACCGGAGATTCATAGAAGGTTTCTGCAAGTTAGCCTTACCTTTGACCAAGCTAACTCGTAAAGGTCAAGTTTTTGTGTGGGATGCCCAGTGTGAGCATAACTTTTGGACCCTTAAGGAAAAGTTGACAACTACACGTGTGTTAGTTTTTCCTAACCCAACAGAACCCTTTGAGGTGTACTGTGATGCATCAAAAATGGGTTTAAGAGGAGTGCTGATGCAAAATGGTCAAGTAGTGGCCTATGCTTCTAGACAACTCAAGACGCATGAAAGGAATTATCCTACCCATGATCTGCAGTTAGCTGCTGTAGTGTTTTCTCTTAAGATATGGAGGCTCTATCTTTTTGGCTCTAAGTTTGAAGTGTTTAGTGATCATAAAAGCCTTAAGTATCTGTTTAGTCAGAAAGAGTTGAACATGCATCAGAGGAGATGATTAGAGTTTCTTAAGGATTATGATTTTGAGCTTAGCTATCATCCTGGCAAAGCTAATGTAGTAGCTGATGCTTTGAGTAGGAAATCCTTGCATATATCTACTTTGATGGTTAGGGAATTGGATCTCCTAGAACAGTTTAGAGACCTTAGCCTGGTGTGTGAGGTAACCCTTAACAGTGTGAGACTAGGAGCGTTGAAGATTACTAGCAGTTTGGTAGGAGAGATCAGGGAGGCCAGAAGTCAGATCCTATTTTGAAGACTCGGTTAGAAGCCATAGTGGCAGGGAAAGATAGTAGTTTTAATGTCGGATCAGATGGAGTCTTGAGGTTTCAAGATAGAATCTGTGTTCCCAATGTATCTGAGCTTAGGAAAATGATTTTGGAGGAAGGACATAGGAGTAGTTTGAGTATCCACCCTGGTGCCACCAAGATGTATCAAGATCTCAAGGCAATGTTTTGGTGGCCAAACATGAAGAAGGAGGTTAGTGAGTTTGTGTATCCATGTTTAGTCTGTCAGAAGGCTAAGATAGAACATCAGAGACCCTCAAGTAAGTTGCAACCCTTAGAGATACCCCAGTGGAAGTGGGATAGTATCTCCATGGATTTTGTTGTAAGACTGCCTAGAACCCCGAGAGGTCTCGATTCTTTTGGGTTATTGTTGACAGGTTGACCAAATCTACTCACTTTGTCCCCATTAATATCAGGTTCTCCTTAGAAAAGTTGACCTTTCTGTATATTAGTGAAATTGTCAGATTGCATGGTGTGCCGTCTAGTATAGTATCTAACAGAGATCTTAGATTTACTTCTAGATTTTGGGAGAGTTTGAACAAAGCTTTGGGAAGTAAGCTTAGGCTAAGTTCAGCCTATCATCCTCAAACTGATGGTCAAACTGAACGAACCATTCAGTCTTTAGAGGACCTTTTGAGGGTGTGTGTTTTGGAACAAAAGGGTAGTTGGGCGAGTTTGTTGCCACTAATATTGTTTTCCTATAACAATAGTTTTCATTCTACCATTGGCATGGCTCCCTACGAAGCTCTGTATGGTAGGAGGTGTAGGACACCCTTGTGTTGGTTCGAACCTGAAGAGAACCTCATTTTAGGACCTGAAGTGGTACACAAACCACTGAGAAGGTCAAGTTGATTCAAGAGAGAATGAGAACTGCTCATAGTAGGCAAAAGAGTAATCATGACAAGAGGAGAAAGACCTAGAATTTGAGGTTGGTGATCATGTATTGTTGAGAGTTACTCCGTGGACTGGGGTTGGCAGAGCATTGAAATCTTGAAAACTCACACCTCGTTTTATTGGTCCTTTCCAAGTTCTCAAAAGAGTCGGCCCTGTAGCATATCAAATTGCATTAGCTCCGTCCCTTTCTAATCTTCACAATGTCTTCCATGTGTCCCAACTCCGTAAGTATGTCCATGATCCTTCTCATGTGGTTGAGTTAGATGATATTCAAGTAAAGGAAAACTTAACATATGAAACAATGCCTTTGAGGATCGATGATCGGTGAATGAAGCACCTAAGAGGGAAAGAAATTCCTTTGGTCAAGGTAATCTAGGGAGGTACATCAAGAGAGGATGCGACATGGGAACTGGAGAGTCAGATGCGGGAGGACTATCCAACTTTGTATGAGTCAGGTAAATTTCGGTACGAAATTTCTAAAAGGGTGGGAGAGTTGTAATGCCCTAAAATTTCGATAAATTGAAAATAGATGTTTGATGTAATTGTTGTGTTATTTGATTGTTTGATAAGCTTGGATTAGTTGAATGATTGTTGTGTAAATTATCCTTGTGCTATTGCGTGGTGTAGACATCAAGTTATGTGGAGTTTGTTTGAGCTACGTTGAATTGTGTGATTCTGAGTTTGACCTGAAAACCTGTTTTAATAAAATCACCATTCTGGATTGGTTAACTGTTGGATCGCCTTCCAATTTTAAAGGTGGGTTCCTAACCCACATATGAAAGTTTTGACTGTTGGGGTTGACCAAATAACATCTTAATCATGAGAAATTAATTTTTCACTAAAGAAGAAATTCAAGAATTGGGTCAACTCACCCAGGCGAATTTTGCAGGCATTTTTGCTCGCCTGGGCGAGTCAAGGCGGTGTTAAATACGTATTCCAGCCTCCAAATCAGGAAAATGGTGATTTTTCTTCCTCCCAACAGCTAATCGACCTCCCCCCATCATCCTTCACCACCCATAGCCACCGGAGACCACCACGAGGCACCGCCGCTTGCCGTTGGACCACCGCATGAAGAGGAGCACTTTAATCGGAGCGGAATCCTCAAAACTCAACTTGAGGATCCAGTAGAGAACGGAGCCTCCAATCATTCTTTCTTGGTTTCCTTGAGGTAATCTTGGTTTCCTTTGTCTTCTTCTAGCTAGTTTAAGCCTCTCTTGATATCTCTTGTGATTCGGGTACCGTTATTGGTTGTTTCTATACTTTCTTTGAAAACCCTTTGAACATGAGATGTTGTAAAAATCTCCTTTTTTTGAAAGTGATGTCATTTCTGTGATCCTTGTTGAACCCTGGTCACATTGGTGTGATCGAAATTTCAAAATGATCTTTTGATGTGGACTCCCAAAACACCATTTTAGCCTCTTTTTAAATTTGAGTGGGTATTTGACCCCGAATGCTAACGTTAGCCTTGTTTTTGAAATTTATACTAAATTATCTTCAATTTGGTATATAGAGCTCTGAGTTTGGGCCAAAGCACGTGAACTTGAGAGATCCCAAAACAACGTTTCAAGGAGCTAATAAAGAGATATAGATAGCTAAGTGGAGCTTATTATTTTGGCAATAGTTTAGATACCATAGTTGGGGTCCAAGGAGTGCATCTATGAAGATAACAATCTGTCCTTGCGGTGTGATGATTTTCAAGAAAAACTACGTTTTCTAACTAATGAGACGCGATGTATTTATGATTGATGTGTGTTTGTTCCTGTATGTGCTCGTTTTCAAGAAAAAAACTGTGTTTTTCAATAATGGGATGCGATGAATTGGTTTGTTGATGGATAAAATTGTGAATGATATTGTGGTTGTAATGATTGGATTTTTGGGAAAAGTCTTAATTACAGAGGAGACTCTGCCCAAAATTTTATAATATGTTTTCCTATTTAATTCTTTATTAATTTTTTATATGGCATAAGAGTGTGTTTTTTATATTGTAGTCCTCCTCTTTAATTAAGAATTTTCTAAAATACCAGTATTATGGTAATATGGATTGTGAATGAAATGAGATGATGCTTATGTGGTTGGTGATGCTTAAATGAGATGATGATGAATTGGTTGTTGATGTTGAAATGAGGTGAGTTTAATATCTATGATGATGATATTGAAATGTGTGATGTGGATACACTTGAATACTGATTGGATAACCTTGCAAGAGTAGGATTACGAATTTTAAGCATCCTAGAGAGAAAGGGATTGTTTAAAATTCTGGTCCCTAGCTATAGTCAGTGCATTGATGGTGCCTATTTGATATGATTCCCAATAGGATTAGATGTTAGGATCAACTAGGAATGGAATTTCACACCCAGAATTCAGCCAACAACACGTCCAGGAAGGAACCGATTGTTCCGCACGCTACAGAACTCGGATTTAAGCATTTCCAAATCGAGGCGAAAGATCTCTTTCTGAACTACGATTTTGAGTCAAGAATCACTGAAAATGGGTGTGTATAACGTGAGTTCTGATACGAAATTAATGGGGACAGAAACTGGGAAAAAGATGCAAAACGAGATAGGAACCAAGAAACAAGATTTGGAAGGCGCCACAATCAAAAGATTGATAAGCCTAAGAACGCCACAAGGATTAGTAGCCTTGATAAGTTCTGAGATTCTCAAAAGAACCCTTGAGAAGCTAGTCTCTCACCAAAAAGGTTAACTTCCATTCTGAATTCCCTAACAAAAGGCTATGGTGTTCCTTATATAGTGGACAACATCCATAGTGAGCTTTAACCTAAATTGCTTACACAAAAAGGAAATAAGACAGCCCAATTAAGCTAGCCCAATAAGCCTTATTACAAAAGTTAAAATAAAACTAAGTGTAGAATTTGAGCCAAGTAAAATAAAGCCTTCATGCATATCCATTTGGGCTTATTCTTCAAGGTCTTCAATCTGACTTAAGTGTATCATTTTGGCCTCTTCTTCCTTTACATTTGGGCTTGTCTCAAGTAAAGTGGTCACCAAGAGATTTAGAGCCTCTTTAGTCCTTTTAGCTTTTGCTCTTGTCATTGGGCCTCCAAGACCTTGTAAGTCCTCCAAGTTTGTTGCCTTGGTCATGCTGCCTCCAATGTCCTCATCACTATTGTTGTATATTGTGTGTATCCACGTGGGGTACATTGACCGGTTGGATAACCTTGCGAGGGTGGGTTTATGAATTTTAGGCATCCTAAGAGAGAATGAGATTGTTTAAAAATCATGTCTCTATCTATCCATGGTCAGTGTATCGGTGATGTTGTGTATGTACATGGGGGGTGCATGACTGGATAACCTTGGGAGGGTGGATTTACAAATTTTAAGCATCCTAAGAAAGAAAGGGATTGTCAAAATTTCGGTCCCTATCTATCCTTGGTCATTGCATTGATGGTGCCAATGTTCATACTTCATATTTCATGGATGGAAATAGAATGGTAGCAGTAAGTACGGGGGTACTAGGGGGCAAAACTCTATTTGGAACTCCCTTGTGACTCAGGGCTGATCAGCATGGGGGAGCGACCAGTGCACGATAGGGTGACCTCGACAAGCTACTGCATCATTTTCCTGAGAGAGGCTATTTCCATGAGAATGGTACCATATTGCATGCTAAATGATGAGTCAGATGCATGCATACATCATTATGAATATGATTGTCTGAGTTGTGGAATGCATTGGATGACTGTTTTTGTTGAATGTGTAATGGAATGAGGGGTTTGTGGTAATAATTGTGGTGATTTGTGTTGTTTTTCTTCCAACTGCTATTATCTGATGCTTGTTGGTTTTATATAATAAACTCACCCTTCCATTTGTTGTACCGTGTGGTTGGTACCTGTGATGATCGCGAACCTTCGTTTATGTGAGCAGATTAGCAGCCTTAGGTGACTCTGGAGGAAGATTCTTTTTGGTTGGAGCCGCCAAGCCGACGTGATGACATTGGGTTTCTTTTTGGGAAAGAGTTGTATTTTGTTAATCAACTCTTTCTTAGTTAGTTCTTTGACTTTTTGTCAGATATGTAATTTCAGTTGTATTACATGTAAGACTAAAGGAAGTTTTAACATGTGGATGACATGTACCGATTTAACATATATGTACATATGTGTTTAATTATGTAAATGTAATACGTGTATGATAATTGTATTATCGCGAAAAATTTCTCATGATTTTCATAACCAATTTAATGAAGTTTTCATTAAAAGTTAAATCTTGTGCGGTAAGAGTTGTGTGGTATTTTAGGAAAATTCTAAGTTAAAGAGGGGGACTAAAATATAGAAAACAAACTCTTATGCCCATTTAAAAATTTAATAAAGAATTAAATAGGAGAACATATTATAAAATTTTGGGCAGAGTCTCCTCTGTAATTAAGACTTTTCCCAAAAATTCAATCATTACAACCATAACACCATTCACAGTTTTATACATCAATAACAAATTCATCTCATCCCATTAGTTAAAAACACAAATTTTCTTGAAAATGAGGACACAACAGGAACAAACTACACCAATAATAAATATATCGCATCCCATTAGTTTAAAACATTGTATTTCTTAAAAACCAGCACACAACAGGGACAAACATATATCTCCATAATTGGGTTCCCTGACCCCCAACTATGGTATCAAAAACTATAACCAAACAAAAAACTCCCCTTACCTATCTATAAATCCTCTCGTTAGCTCCTCACAACGTTGTTTTGATATCCCTCAAGTTCACGTGCTTTGCCCCAAACACAGAGCTCTATATACTAAATCAAAGATAGTTTAGTATAGATTTCAAAGACAAGGTTAATATTAACATTTGGGTTCAAATACCCGCTCAAATTTAAAAAGGGGATAAAATGGTGTTTTGAAAGTCCACATCAAAAGGACATCATTTTGGAATTCCGATCACACCAATGTGATCGAGACTCAACGAAGGTCACAAAAATGACATCAATAATACAAAAAGGAAACTTTTACAACGTCTCATTCTCAAAGGTTTTTCAAAGGAATTGTAAAAATACCCAATAACGATATCCAAATCATAAGATATATCAAGAGAGGCTTCAAACTAGCTAGGAGAAGACAAAGAAACCGTGGTTACCTCGAAGAAACCAAGAAAGGAGGATTGGAGGCTCCGTTCTCTACCGAATCCTTGAGTTGATTTCTGAAGATTTCGCTCCGATTAAAGTGTTCCTCTACATGAGGTGGTTCAACGGCAAGAAACGGCGACTCGTGGCAATCACTGATGGCCGTGACTGGTGGAGGAGGATGATGGGAGGTTGGGTGAAGGTTGATCAGCATAGATTTCCTCCTCAATATATCCATTAAGAAAAGCACTCTTCACATCCATTTGGAATAGTTTGAAATCTATTAATCATACAAATGCAAGCAGTAATCTAATTGCTTCCAGCCTTGCTACTGGAGCTTAGGTTTCTTCATAGTCAATGTCTTCCTCTTGGTTGTAACCTTTTGCAACCAACTAGCTTTGTTTCTGACTATGATCCACTTTCATCAAGTTTGTTCCTAAAAACCCACTTGGTGCCAATTGGCTTGTGAGAAGGTCTAGGAACAAGTTACATACTTCATTTCACTTGAACTAATTAAGTTCATCATGCATGACAAGCATCCAATGTTCATCAAGTAAAGTTTGATCAATATTCTTAGGTTCAATTTGAGAAACAAAAGCCATATCACAACATAAATTCCTGAGAGAAGATCTAGTAGATACTCCCTTAGTTACTTCACCAATTATGTTGTCAAGGGAAAGATCTCTTGTTGTTCTCCATTCCTAATGATGAGGACATCAAAGGCCAACCCGACATCAAAGACCAACCCCAAGACCAAGACCCAATACAAGGCATAAGAGGACCCATGACAAGAGTAAGAGCTAAAAAAACCCAAGAAGCTTTGCAACATATAATGGCTAATATGAGGGCAATCCAATTGCATGAGGGGACCCAAAATCTAGAGGGCTGCATGAGTGGACTACTAGTCACATGTATTGCTTGCTTGGAGTTATAATAAAAGCAATTATTGACTTAGCATTTAATAAAAAAAAATAATAGCAATAAAGTGCTTGTAGCTGGTTTTGAGACCTGGACCTCAAGCTTAGTTATGCTTGACTTAACCACTAAGGCATTTTTAGTTATTCTTACAATGTTGAGCTTTTAATTTTCTTTTATTTTCTACCAAATGCATGAGAACTAATTCGTATAAATCAATTCTGAAGTGAATAGAGCAGGGGACTTTTGCTGTTGGATAATATTATTAGCTTGAGAATTGTCTCTGCTAGGGTTCTTCCTTGAACTATTTGATCTTATCAAGAATTGCTTAATTCTTGTGGCGATCCTCAAGGCTTATCAAACATCAATTGTTTGTGCCACCTATTTGCTTCTTCTGTTGCACATTTTTCTGTTTCCTTGTTTAATTTCCACATTTCTAATTCTGTAATTCAGCCCGAATTTCTTATTTACATAAGTCTCATTTTACTTATCCTTTTTCAGTGTTTTCTGTGTCTAAATTGCATTTCAGAACGTCCTCTTTCACGTTGTTTTGGAATCGTTCAAATTCGAGTTCTATAGGCCAAGAAACGCATAAAAGTTAACAATATGATTCTGGTTCAAATTGGTGAGCGAATTCCAACTTAGAATTGGTCTGAAATTGAATCAATATAGGGGAATTCACATCACCTTAGGCTTTTGAGTAGGTGTTGACTGATCAATCTCTTCATCTGATTCATCTTTTTCCTTCTCATTTGGTCCACTGATTTTGACATAATCTTCTATAGGACCTGCATCATTATCACAACTTTTTTCCTCTTTTGAGGAGTTAGATTCATCACAAATAACAATATTGCCTTCAACAAATTATCTTTCCTTTATTGTTGTCTCCATAAGTGACAAATCCTCCATCCTTTAAAGTCAAATTTGTAAGCATGGACTTGCTACCCGTCATGCGTCTAGAGCATCCACTGTCTAAGTACCATAATGCTTTAGCTCTAAGACACACCTACAACAATCAAATTAAGTGGCAAAGAAAAGTACCCAATTAAGGTTGGATCCATATGGGTTAGCTATTTTTCTCTTTTTATTTGGAACCAAAATGCAGTCTCCATTAGGCACATAGAACCTTTTAGCATAACACTTGTAATGTGTGACCTTTCTTCATGTAGTAATGACAAGTTACAGATTTTGATGCTCTTTCAAAATGACTCATTTGGGTATGCTTTATTTTTTAAAACCCTTTTTGATTCATTTGTTTTGGAGGCACAAACTTGGTGTTTCCAAAAGGTTTTGTTTGATGTTTGTCACCCAATCCAGATGTATCTCCAGCATACTTTGGTACACTTAGCATTTGACTCCTTTTGAAAAGATTAACCCAGTAAGTATTTTCTGAAAGCAATAATGATGAGTCACTATTTATCACTATTTACTCATCTTTCTGTACTCATTTTAATCCCTAACTTGTGCTTAATTGTCTATATTTTGCATTGTTTCTCATTTAGGATTTAATTAGACTAATAATTCGGATTTTAATTAATTTGGATTATTTTAAGTTAATTATTTCAATTTTTATTTTCAGGGCAGATTAATAATTAATTGG